>JACTAT010000039.1:265925-282984 GCA_014526335.1 Chrysaora quinquecirrha | reverse complement strand
TTGCCCAAAAACTGCGAGCCATTAGGCTTCAGCCTTCTTGGGTCGGGAATAAGAATGGGCACGTAAGGATGAGATAATAATTCTTGTAGCTTTCATTTTATTTCTGTCAAATTTTTCTTGGTTGTCCGATGCAGTGGGGGTGGGGCGCCACGGGTTGGACTAAGGGAACATTTTCACCCCACTTTTTCAAGGATCAGTTTTCTAGTTCGTCTAAATTCGATGAGAAAATGGGATGGGGGTACGGAGACATAAGGGTCATTCAATTAAGGAAAGGCGAACAGTAATTCTAGCAGAAATAGAGCGTTTTCCGACACTGGAGGGCATGGTCATAAAAAGTTTTCCCAAGACCTCTAAATTGCACGCTTAGGTCCCAAATCCACGCCACTATCTAGCGCTGCATCTGACCGTAGGGGAGACTATCTGAGAAGCAGATCAACACACAAAGATAGCTGCAAAGTATAGTGAAACTGCAGCCCCAATACAAGGGAAAATTGTGATGCGGCGCTCCAAAAGCTATTCAGAATAGCATAAACCAGACCTAAAAGACTATGATGTACCAGGAACAATCTGGATAGAGAGAGTAATATCTAACAAATGATAATCAAAGATGAAAGTAATGTAGCAACACTTTTTATAGAGTGTAAACAACATACCCTCTAAGAATGCCAGTAAAAGGTCCAAGAAAACAAGCCTACAGAATAAAAAGTGACACAAAAATGCAGATGATAGAGCATTGACAGCAATTTTTGCTATGTGATGTTTAAGAAGGCCGTTTATTTATATACCTCCATGTATTATACAACTGCAATGCCCCTCTCGCATTTGAGTCAACCTTTTTTAAATTCTGCCAGTATCGCGAGAACGCTAGCAAAAATTTTACTGCCGTCTCATTTCATTCCGTTTTCAGATTGTGTCGACATCGTGTTAACGTAGTCGAATAACAGTACACGAATCTCTAGTCACGCTGCCCGACTTTTGATAATCCGTTTTACAAAAGATTGTAAAAAACGACAACAACAAAATCGGGCGAGGCAGTTGGACTTCTGTAGTGAGTCTAAGAGTAGATATCCCTTTTCTTTGCTGAAACTAAAATAAACACATTACCTTTGTTCATGGAATTGATCCATTTTGATAAAGAGGTCCATAAAATTTTCACGAGCAATAATATCCTCCATGATAAACAGACTGCAATAGAGAAAAAAGTGTTAGTAACGATTGTTCCCCATCATATTAGTACTTTCTCCCATCAGCTGCCAGCTAGTTCAGCTAATTCTATATTATTCATGCATCACTCGGTGACTATATATTAGCCAAGATCAGCGGCGTAGGGTTGACAAAAACAATAAGTGAGACTCTAGGCGGGCTCTATACCGACAAATGCATCAGAAAACAATCAGGTCAGGTCAGGTCACTCCCGTGGCCTGATGGCCGTTGGGGCACTTTGATGAGTTCACAATTTTCCGCCACCGCCGACGGTCCTGAGCTTACCTGAGACATTCTACCACGCTCCTCTCCGTCCAGTTTTCGATGTCTGACAGCCATGATCTCCTCGGACGTCCTCTCCCTCTACTTCCCTCAACACCTCAATGCATGATGTCGAATGCAAGAGTCCCAATCTTCCTAGTGACGTGACCGAACCATTGCAATTTCCTCCTCCTTGCCGTCTCCAACAGAGGCTCGAAGGTACCAATTTCGAAAACAATACCAAGATGTAAATAATTATTATCTTCCAACAATAACTAGGGGGCTCAGTCCTACTGTAACCCCCAGCTCTACACCCCTAGTGAAGGAAAGCAAGGATCTTATACTTTCTGTATTTCTCCTAACCCAGACTTGAGCCAGATATCTTATAAACAAGTGGTGGAAAGTGATCACCAAATAATGACGCGGAGAAGGTTTAGAGATGGGGGAGGGGAGGGGCAGTTTATTTTCTGTAAACATTAGAAAACAGTAAAATTACGTTATAAGTTAAACAAAGCCTTTTTGTTGTGAGGGAAAAGTGAAAGTGCAGCCCCAGCTTGACGAAGACGACGACTATTCTGTGATTTGCGTTGAGGGTAGAAACTAAAGATTTGAACAGGTTGAAACCACCACAAAATGTTACGCGCTATTTAAAACTTTTCAAACGATTAAAACGTACCTCCACTCTGCATGATTCTTCTTACAGAGCTCGGCAATCAGGACGACCAGATCGACAAATCCGTTTTCATGAATAACATTAGATCTAAAAAGAAAGACGAAATACACGAGGTCTGAAGTCTGAAGTTTCAACGAGGTCTGAAGCAGAAAATGTTTTTAAAGTTTTCCAAAAACCGCTTTGTTGAGCGAATTGTGCAATTCAAGCATTGCCCTTACGGTAGTTATCGCTCAGCATTGAAATTAGGTATAGGTAATTTGTAAGAAATGCAACATAATAGGAAAAACATTAATCAAACTAAGGCTTTGGCCAAACGATCAAACATTGTGGATCAAACATTTGAGACTTGCTTTACAAGCAATGTTTGGCCGTTTCGCCACGTCACAAACATTGCTTGACAAGCTGAATTGCATAAAATTGTTTTAAAACCCATTAAAAACATCTTATGCTGCCCACACGTAAAAAATGCTTAATGAGCAATGTTTTGCAACGTGGCAAAACGGTAAAATTGAAGCTCGTGTAAGTTGTTGCCCTTGAATGAAACCTAAAGGGTTTACTATTGATAATCAATGCGTTTTGTGCTAAGGAGGAAATTTTAGATGTTTGATGAAGAATGTTTAGTCGTTGGACCAAAGCCTCAGATTCAATCGAAATTTCCCTGAATTTGGAGGCAGAAATTCATACCTATTTCTAATGCAGTTGAAGATGACCATACAAAATAAGTCATTATTAGGCGACTCCAAGTTCTCCAGAAAAAACCTATAGAAGAAAAAGAAAATAAGAAGTAAGTCAGATTTTAGATACGCAGATTGAAAGTAGTTAATACAGTTGTGAAGTTATTCGTTTGGAATGTTGCTCTGCAGCTTTACCGTTTTCAGATCAGCGTATGCATTTTGTTTCAATGTACTGTGATCTAAGTGTCTCGTGGCAAAAGGGAAGTTCCCAGTTCTATGCATTATGGTGTAAGGTATGGCAAAGTGATAGTAAAAACTGGAATGTGTCTGATGAGGGAAAATACTGGTTGATATTTTATATTATATTATCACACTATAAGTTACTGAACCTGTAAGATTCCTATTATACCTAATTTGTATAAGATAGAAATGGAAATTCCTTCTTACTTTGCAAATTTCGGTAGAATTTCATTCCATACCATTTCTTGACAGTATGCATTTCCAGTTACCAAATTTCCAAGAAACTGAATAGAAACAGCCTGAAGACCTAGATTTACAAAAGATATTCAAGTCAAATTGAAATTGCCAGTTGAATTCTTGTGTCATGTCTAGTTTGTTGATCTTCGGATGCGACACTGACGCATCTCCGTCATCACTATATGGAATGCCCATGAAGGTATGGGAACATTTTTGAGCAAGTTGCCCTCAAGGGCGTCTACGTGGAAAGATAAGTAAAATGTGCATTGTGCAATTAGTTCAACATTTTTTAACAACGCCATTGTGTCCACTTTTCTTTTGATGTCATGGGAACTTGAATTCTGGCATCAGAACAAGTGTTTTGATAGTTGCCATGGACATTTTCGACTAGTGTAAGCACAGCATTTGGCATAGTGAAAATCAAGATGGTCCCAAAGAGACATTTTACTCATAATAATTCTTACTGTTTATGCTTTTTGTTTCTTCCTTCCAGTGATTTCGTTCCAAAGTTTTGTGTAGAATATTTAGGGTTAAATTCACTGCAGCTGTTTTCCTGAAAAATTTGCAGCATTTTTGAAGCAAAGATTATGCCTCATATATTACTAACTCCTAGTTTTCCTAATTTCGATGGAAATGGGTGTGTCCGTAAAATCTATACAAGGTTCCATCCAAAGTCCAAAGTGTCTTTCCTCAAAGGAAATCATAGGATTTTGTATTTCTGGAAACAATAGATTTGTTGCTTTGAAATAATGTGAATATTTTTAAGTCCCACATTTCAATGGTGAGGCTCTCTGAGGCAGAAATCATGGGCTGTAGGGGTTTCAGGGGCTCAAATCAAAATCCCAAAACTTTTAGTTCTGTCTGAAATTTTGTGATTTTCCTTTTGCATTCTCGTAAATACATTTCTCATCAATTTTCAGAAATTCAGACATAAAGACCCTACCAGCTGAAATGTTGAGTTTCGGCTAATGGCCATTCAATCTGTTTGCTTTGCTTAGGTGGCATTTAGCAGTCTTTAAACCAAGGGCATCTTGGGGCCACAATACCCAGTTATCAGCATCATCAAAATTGTTCAGATTTTCATATTCAAATTTAACTTACTTTGTAATAATGTTCTGATTTCTTTCACAAGCTACACAAGAATTTCTAAGAAATCTGAATACTGCTTCAGTTGAAGAAATAGCATTGTTTTCAATGATCTCATGCTCTTTCCATGATTTTTCAAATAGCTCTTCCAAGCACAATACTGACTTGCATAGTTCCCCCTCACCAAGAGACGCTCTGTAAATAAGAATACAGAATTAATTAGTAAAATGGATATTTGGCCAATCTGATGCTTGTAGTGGCATTTTGGCTTCACTTTCCTTCCCAACTACCCCTATCAAGCCCACTCACCCCTGTGGTCAAGCCAGACTGGTTTTAGTGTTGTGCCTGTCGAAAGATCTTCTGTGTGCAATTTAAGTACAACAAAGGAAGAACAATAGAATAATTGTTTGGGAAACAATGAGATCTTGGGTGTGCAAGAGTCCCTTTTTACTGTTATCATATTGTTTGCCTATCGTTCCATTGAAAAACTCTGGTGTGCAAGAGCCCTACTCTCCAGTGTTTAGGGTGCATCGCCAGGCCAGACAATTCGACCTCATGCCAAGAGAAACAATAAATCTGTTGTTCTATAATTAAATAGTCTAGGCTATTGTTTTCTTGAAAGATCCACACCATTACGCCTTAGCCTGGACTTGTTATTGGGATAATAAAATTGAGCAATTCAATTGTAGTGCTTCTTTATTGGTTTGCAGTCAGTCTTTTTTTGGTCGTCTCTCTATGACGTGGTGATTAGTTTGGTGGTATGCACCAAGACTAGAGATAGGCCTACACAGGTAGAACACTCATGTAATATTACGGCCTAGTAATAAAACGCTCTGTGTAATGTGATGTCATGTTGCACATGTCCATTATGTTACAGGTACTGTGTAACATAAAACTCTGTGTAATCTAACATTATATTACATATGGACATGAAACATTATGTGAAACATGACACACTATCAATCTCCTTTAGTAATATGACATCTTGTGTAATTAGAGGGATACTGTAATATGCCATAGTGTTACACACATAACATTCTATTGAAATGAGGGCCCTGTGTAACATTATGTCAAGTGCTGTAATATGGTGTTGTGTTACACACAAATGTCTTATTACAGAGCTTATTACATCTCATTATTATATAACACATGTTACATATTACATATGAATAAGACAATGACTGATTGAACAAAGAAAGACATTTTATTATCCTGTTTACACTTTGCGTGACAATGGAAGAGAGAAGCAGGAAAACAAAGGGACACATTTCATCCAATCATAGTGACTTATTTTATTTGAAATCTGGGCACTTTCTGTTAGAAATTCGTTTTGGTTTTTGCCTGCCTGCCTGCCTGCTGGTGATTGAATTTTGTCAAACATGAACATTTTCAAGAATCATTTCAAGTTTGTTGAAGTCAAGATCAAGTCACTTGTTTGCCATGCTGCAGGATGATAATTAGTGGTAAATATTTTCTTATATTCTTCAAAGACATTCGAATTCATATGGATCATTTTATGCATTGTTTTCATCAAAGTTTATTCAAGGATATCCTGATGATTTATTGATGATTATTTATTTTCTGATAACATTTTAGATTATGGACGCATGAACAAATTGCAAAAATCATTTGACTGGTGACATTTCAAGTCTAATGATAATTTGAATCTGCCAATGTGTTTCCAGTTCTCTATCCACAGGTAAAACCTTGGTGAAATTAGCCACTGGTGAAATTAGACACCCTGTGAAATTGAACGTGAAATTAGCTACCCCTTAATCAGGGAAACTGCTGATGTCTAATTTCACTATCAGTGAAATTAGTCATACTGTGAAATTGAATGTAGAATTAGTTGGTTGATGAAATAAAACAAAATTTCACAATAGATGAAAATAAGCAATAGTGAAATTGAACACTGAATTCTACCACACAAAAATCAACCTAATTTCTCATGTGGTGAAATCAGACAAGAGTGAAATTCGATGTTTAATTTCAAATGAAAAATCTATTGTTCTAATTATCTTTGTTTTGGTGTTACATTGGGAATTCAAGCCCCAGGTGGTCTGGGAACTAGTGTATTGTGGAAACTCTTTGTTCTAATCAAAGTTTAAATTTTGAAAAAAATTGACAGTTACAAGTTTGTTGGGCTAGGCTAAGGTTACTGAAAACTTCAGGAAGTGTCAGCAAGGAATACATTGCAAATTCAATGCAAGAAGAGTGGAAATACTGGCAAAAAACTCATGAAGGCTTTAAGAAAGATGATATATCTGCAATAAAAGATAAGTATTTAGTTTCTAAATTTCAAATCTGTAAAAATTGGCTCATTTTTGTGCATCAATGCAAAGTACCTAAATATTAGGCCCATACATCTTATACTTTTGTTTAATCCTTTATTTCAGACCAAGAAAAATATGGGATGTTCCTTAAAAAAGATCTGTGAAAGAAAACTGCTGGGATGTTTATTTGTCCTTGGGTAAGTGCATGCTTGATTTCACTTTGATATGCAAAAGAGACATTTTTTTCTTTTAAGATCCTTTAGGCCTATCAGAGATGTGATCAATGAAAGATTGGTAAGTATCGGAGTGGAGTATGCAAATGGTTTGATCATATATGATTTTTAAATACCAAAGGTTAGCTTGCAACTTTGTTAAACATTTTAAAATCTGTTCTTTTTCAGACTGATGCTGTCAACATGAACATCAAGCTTCAAATGATTAACTCAACACCATTCCTCAAGGAAAGCTCTTTTTTGGTGAAGACTCACGGAAAACATAGAACGTAAAACGGACAATTTTAAAATTTTCAGCTCACAGTATATCTGAAACTTATTTTGTTGACTTAAATTTCGACTTGTAATTTAATTTTACATGAATTGTATTTCCATTTTTATGAGATGAATTGACATGTTACATAAAGTACTTTCTTGTTTCTTTGTCGTTTGCGTTGAATTTCACTAGCAGAGGAGCATAAAAATTATCTGCAAAATGCTGCATCTAATTTTACCACACTGCATAATTCAATGCTGAATTTCACTAGTTGGATTTCCGAAAATTGTTTGTAAAATCATGCGTCTAATTCTACTTGTAGTAGAATTGATTGTCGAATTTCACAATGTCTACCCCTGTGAAATTAGCCACGTCTAATTTTCAGCCCAAGCTGAATTCACCCCGAATTTCTGGTGAATTATTGGGCTATTCCATTTTATGTCCGTACAGGGGGATGGACGTACTTTTTCCAGGGGGTTGTGAAAGGAAAATTTCCAGGGGGTTCTTCTGGGTGAGAGCATATTTTCCAGGCGGTTTCTTTCAACAAAGTGGAAAAACAAAAAACACGTTTTCCAGGGGGTCTTAATATTTATCAACACTTTCCAATGGGTATGAAACAGCTCTTGGGTTATTGCTGTTGTTGTTGTTTTTGTTGTTGCTGTATGCAAAGAGTCGGACTTGCGATTTTCAGATTTTCAGATTTCAGATTTTTCATTTTCAATCAAGTAGCCTAATTACATATTTAAACTGTATACTTAAGCAGCTACTTGATGAATTAACATAACATAACAGACAACAAGTAAAGAGATAAGTAAATAACAACAGCAGTAACAAAAGATATATCATTAATTACAAGATCTAGGGGGCTCTGATTAGCCAATTATGTAATAAGCCAAGGTATATACAACATAGACATAACCACAGTCTGGAAAAGGACACAAAATTGTCCATCAAGATAAATGTGCATAGACAACATGATAAGAAAATGAAGATAAAATGTTATTACAAAACTATCATTAAGCTTCCTGCATGCACATGTATATCTTTCTTGTATTGTTCAAAGCGGAAGCAGTTAAAACGGTACAAAAGCAAAAATCTTTCAGCATATGACATCACACAATAATGCCAAGGTTCTTTCTGGTAATTGTTGGCTTGTAACTATTCTGTCTCTGTAAAACTTGTAGAGTATATAAATTATGAAAGCCAGATAAATTTCTGGAAAATTTGATGATTTCTGCAAGGGGTTCACAATAGTGCAGATGTGATATGCTTGGGGTAGACTTGCTCCAAGTCTATTTCTTAATATCCTTCTCCAAAGGTCCACCATTCCGTGTTAACAAAGGAGAGTCCAGTGAAATAGACTTGTACCTTTCCAGCAGTCATGAATAATGAATGAGATTCCCGCTCCAGTGGCTTGCTGATAAGAAGATTGGGGGTACTAATTTTAGATTAGCAAACAAAAGGCGAAACTCTTTCTTTGAAATTGAGAATAATACACTAAATGCATCTTTTCAATATGAATTGAGCTGTAAGAACAAAAACCCCTTTGAATTTCATTCAGAGCCATTGGCATTGGCAGTCAAATGCATCTTTTGTCAAGAAATGCCTTTCAGGAGGCAACCACCTTGGAGATTTTATAATCTGGAAAGAGCTTTGTCATGACTGCTGGAAAGGTACAAGTCTATTTCACTGGACTCTCCTTTGTTAACACGGAATGGTGGACCTTTGAGGGACCTTTGGAGAAGGATATTAAGAAATACACTCTTTTTTTTTATAAGAATACTATAAATTTTGCCCAGCCTCAATATTCTTAAGAAATTTTCGTTTTGAGCCTGAAAATATTCTTAAAGTATTCTTATTTTTCAAACATGATATGGTTTCAGGGGAACATAGTTAAAAGAAAAATTACGAGTAAATGGCGGAGCGAAAGAAAAATTCAACTATTATAACAATAAGAATGTTGTTTAACAATCATGAAGTTTCGTTTTAACATTGCAAAACAGGCAACTGCTGAAAAATGAGGCACAAATATGCGAGCTGAGGCTGAGCATATTCTTACAATATTCTTAAAAATTGGATGATTCTGAGCCTCAATATTCTTATAAACTTTATTCTTATAAAAAAAAGAGTGTAGTCTATGCTAGGGGGCAAAGAAGGCCTCAGGGTGAAATAAAACTTTATATTAATCATCTTTAATTCACGCTTTAATTGGTGGAATAGTTTTTGAGTTTTTACACATGTTTTTATTAGGATGGAAATAAAGTGATACAAAGTTAACATTCTTACAAAGATTACAGTAAAATTTGAAAACAATTTCCTCTGCATTAACTGGATTTGTCATCCTCCGCCGAAGCCTCTTCACTTGATATACTGAGTACATAGCCGGCAATTGCTTGTTCTTCTTGTTCGCTGACTCTAGGGGGGCTATCCATTCTAAACGTAGCCTCAATTTTTTTGGCGTGCAACTTTTCAAGCTTATCGTTTTCTGCCGCAATGCTTTTTCTCAAAGAGTCTTGGGCTTTCTTCAGCTCAGTGTAGTTCTTGTTTGTTATTTCTTCTTTTTCTTTTTTTGCCTTTAGGATCCGCAACCTTTCTTCCTTTCTTACACATGAAGAAATCTCTTCTCTCATGCGCTCAATTTCCTTGTTTGAAAGGTCGATGGCATTTCTCGCAACCATCATTCTCTCTAGGTTTTTGGCCACAGTTTTTAATTTCGGAACACCTGTGCCAGACTCTGTCTCGCTCATTTTTTCCACTTTTCTTTTCAATTTGGACACTTCTTCTCTTAGGATTGTCGTTTTACGTAATGTCCAAGATGAATTGATGACTCCATCAAGCTCCAACTTTTTCCACCCGTGATATTTTGGGTCCCTGCACAATGCTTCTGCCTTGTCGTTATGGAACTCTCTATACAGTCTCTCCATTCCATCCACGTCTTCAATTTTTTTCATTGAATAAGGGGTGAATCCTCTTGCTTTGGCAGCAGCATACTTCTCCTCTTTCTTTTCTCCTGTTAATGACTGTTGCAACAATATTGGACCAGAATTTAGAGAGGTTGCCGGCTCATTTTTTGATGATTTTTGATTCGGCTTCTTCTTTTTCCCTAAAATGTCATTGATATTCGCTACTTTTTGCTCCTTCATGATTCCAGAGAATTCATTTTTCTTTGCACTAACGCCTGATCCTGATGCTCTTTTCCTTGTCCCAGCCTTTTCTACTTCTACGATATCTAGCTCAGATTCTTCGACGTTACTTGAGCCAAAGCCATCATGCACAAACGATGATTCGTCAAGGCATAGACTTGGAATTTGTGAAGTTGCAATTGGAGTTGATTGCATCATTTTCTGTATTGTCTTTACTGCTTTAAAGTAAATATTGTATGCTGGAAGGCCCAAATCATTTTCTTCTTCTTGGCGCACTTTTGCAACTAGCTTTAGCTTTAGAATTTGTTCTTGCTTTTTGCTCACGGGCAACGAGTTCAGTAAAAAATGAAATTCCTGTGGCATCATATCTGCAATTTGATCCTCAATACTCAACCTAATTTCACCCAACTTTTTATCCAGAACAGATCTGTCAACCAACAGGAACCCAAATTCTTCTTTTTTAACTTGCTCAATGAAAACCACTTGAATCATGTCTTCAGATAACTACAAAAGAAAATAATATGATGTTGGAGGTAATTGCACTTCTACTTATTTTATAGTGGGAGATGATAATCTTTCTTAAACCGAGAAGAAACGTGGGTTTTCAATTATCCGACAGCTAACGAGAAAGATACGGGAAATGTTTGATAAATAAGTATATGCGGAATATATTATGCCATTCTCCCTTAAAATCTAAAAAAACACTTATCCGAAATAAGAAATGTAAACATGCTGTGATTCACATCATGTAAACACTTTCGCAATAAATAAGGGCTTTGACCACAGGCCGAGTATAAAACTGATCATGAATTTTAACCCGCGTTGAGTTGAGTTTTCTCTTCTAAAGGGACACTCGTTGATCTTTTAATTCGAATACAGTGGTAGCTTTTAAAATTTGCGTGACCTGATCGACTCATTCTTATCATTAACTCCTCACATCTATCAAATATCCAGTTGTTGTTATATCAACAATGCCCTTTTGTTGATATTATAATTAACAGAAACAGCGTTAATTAATTGTCAACTAAAGTTAAAGAGAGATCGACACTCGACACTGGCAAGATTGGCATTTTAAAAATAGCCTTACAATTCAAATTAAAATTTGTCATGGTCACCCCATGGTCATTATCTTTCTGCGCAACAGAGTGACTGCATTGTTCATTTGAAAAAACAAAGATGTTATACGGGTAGATGTCCAGCCAGCGTCGATTCCCACTGAGGCTGTTTATTTGATATCTGTTTATTATTTTAAGGGAAACCCTATTCTATAAAGGAGAATCTTCTACGCCTTTCTGGAGAGTAAAATGCCCCTCGGTTCCTTGAAACGAAATTCACAGCAGTTGATTTTTAGTTACTTTTAGTTTTAGTTTTAGGGTACTGTTATCTTGCGCCGGAAGTTAAGGTTTAAGGAACCCTACTGTTGAAGGTCTATACAAAAGTGAGTTCACCGGCCTGTCCGACGGGCAGGCTACCAAAGCCACAAAATACACGTTTTTTTTATAAGAAAGTGGTTTATAAGAAAGTAGTGCTCAACATCTTAAAAACTTAAGAAAGTTCAATACTGGATTATTGAAACTTAAGAAAGTTCTGTTTCATACTTTCACTCCTAATGTTCTGTATGTTATTTTCGCTCTTCTGTTCAGTCGCTCATCTTGCTACACTCTTTTTTTTTATAAGAATACTATAAATTTTGCCCAGCCTCAATATTCTTAAAAAATTTTCGTTTTGAGCCTGAAAATATTCTTAAAGTATTCTTATTTTTTCAAACATGATATGGTTTCAGGGGAACATAGTTAAAAGAAAAATTACGAGTAAATGGCGGAGCGAAAGAAAAATTCAACTATTATAACAATAAGAATGTTGTTTAACAATCATGAAGTTTCGTTTTAACATTGCAAAACAGGCAACTGCTGAAAAATGAGGCACAAATATGCGAGCTGAGGCTGAGCATATTCTTACAATATTCTTAAAAATTGGATGATTCTGAGCCTCAATATTCTTATAAACTTTATTCTTATAAAAAAAAAAAGAGTGTATTAAACGAGTCTAATGATTATTTCCTTTGAAAAGCGTGGTATTTGTGCAATGTATACAGTGCCTGTATACATAAATACTGCACTCCAAAATTTTTGCTAAGAAAGTCACAAGAAAGTTTTGGCACTGAAAACATGAATAATCTAAGAAAGTTTCAATATTGGCCCAAAAAGAACTTTCTTATAAAAAAAACCGTGTAATACATTTTGAGAGACGGCACAAACAGCAAATGAGACACAGAAGAAAAAAAGCTAAATATCCATAAAGTGTACTAATACTTCGCCCTGGGCATTTACATATGTAGGGCTAAACATTAGCACAATGGACATGTATCTTCTTTTCTGTTTCTCATCTGCCGTTATGTGCGAGTTCTGTGTCGCTCTCCAAATGAATCTGTAAGCTTTTTGACACAGCTCCCAAAAACATGACCATCCTGGGTGTTATCATACTCAAGAATGTCAAATAATTTTAATTTTATCGACCTGCTTCGACACATCACAGCATGATAAATTTTCGTGACCTGATTTCCCTCGTCGTCATTATCAATTTCCTGCAACAATGGGACATCTATTTCTGGCATTCGATGTTAAAATGTACTGTTGTTATCCAATCACATCAACAATGCCTTTAGAATTCAGTACCAACAGCGTTAATTGCTTTTCAAATCCGATTTAACAAAGGATAAATTCTTTCGAGGGGCATTTCACTCATCGAGTAGGCGTGCGAGATTCCCATTAAAACAAAAGGATTTCCAAGGGATCCCTATGAAAAGGATATAGATCCCTGCAAAGGGTGTAAGAGATTCCAGTGAATTGCCCGACACCTCACGTGTATCGCGAGGGGCAATTCACTCCTTGGGAATCTTTACACCCTTGCCGTGTAAATTCTATTGATTTCACGGCAATCCCTTAGAAATCCTTTTGTTTCACCAGGAATCTGTACGCCTGTTTGAAGAGTGAATTGCCCTCGGTGAAGCGAGCGTAAATTCCTCGGGGCCATATTTCTAATCATAGCCTAATGACTGTTGAGATACGCAAGTTTCTTATCATTTTGGGACCAGAACTGTAATAAGTCAGTATGTCCCCCATCTGATTTGTCTGTGATTTTTTATGCAGAATACAACAGTACTATTTTTTCTCATCAAGCTTCTAATAAAAACAAGTGACTGTGATTTACTTTAACGCTGAAAAGTGCTTCTAAATGAAAAAATATAATATATGGCAGACTTACCGTATCTTCCATTTTAAAAAGAGCTTCAATTGTTGTTACGAAAAATTGCGTTACTTCTTCTTTATGCCAATTCCAGAATCGTGTATTCGCAAAAACGTTTAAAGTAGCGTATTTGAGAAGTTAAACGTGCTTTGGCGGTAGTGGCAGAAAAGGTTGCGTGGGAGGCTTTTTCAATTTTGTTTAGTGCTAATGTTACAGAAGGCTATATGAATCGAAATTGAAATAATTGTGACGTTTTTCCTGTGATATGAATGAGCGAAAGGCATGAGAAAAAGACTAATTATCTTTATAAAGCACCGCTAATGATCATGAAGTTCGGAGGTTTGAAGGCAGTCTTTCTGATTGGTCACTGATTTGATTGGTTGCTAATTATTGCATGCAGCATACAGAGATTTCATCAAAAGAAGATTTCATCGAATTCAAAAGATGAACGAGATCTTTATCAATTTCCCGTCCATGAAAATGATAAAGATATCAGAGCTTTTATTTAAAGAACTCTTTGTTTTGTTTAACCAATCGAGTGAGGGACAGACTGCCTTTAAAAGCTGAATGTGAAAATTTCACAAAACTTGATAACAACTTGAAAATTTCACAAAACTTGATAACAACGCATGACGGTTGATGGACTGAATGGACACGCGACACTGATCTGAAGAAGTCGTTTTTTCTTGTTGTTGTTGTTGCAATATTCTTCATCAAGAGTTCCAAGTTGGATTTTCATTTTACACTCTTTTCTTTTTATAAGAACCAGGAAATTTTGATCGAGGCTGGCTGTTCTTAAATTTTTGCCGTTTTGGGCCTGAAATGTTCTTAATCTGTTCTTAATTCCTTGGTTACTAAGAAAGCTATATTTTTCAATGAATGCCTAGGGTGGTAGTGGGGTTGTGCGAAAATGCAGCATTCTTGTGTATTTCTTTGTTTGCTTGCTTCTTACGTTCAGTCTGACTGTCTTAGTTACATATTTAGCTGAAATTCTTATGGCTTTTGAAAAGGCCAGCCTCAATTTGGTATAAAATCTGGGTAAATTCCAGGCTCGTGTTCTTATAAAATTGTTCTTATAAAAAAAAGGAGGGAATTACAAAATTGATACATATTCTTCCTTTTTATTTTATTGCTGAATATTTTGTATACTATATTTTTAGCTTGTTTTAACTAAGATTTATGATATTATTTGATGGTATTTTCTTGTATGTTTTATATATACGTAGATTTGGTTTGTAATTTCTTTCATAAATTTTGTATAGCCCAATAAGCCCTGCTTTTCTCGGGTTGCATAAAACACATCATTTTCAGTAATAGTATAATAATCATAGTATGCTCTGTTATGTTGTGGTTACGTTTATAGATTAACATAAAGCCATTTTCCTAGTTATCTGAGCATTAAAAATTGTTATTTCTCTGGGGGGTGTTGCCACGGATATCTATATTTTCCAGGGCATCAGGAAACTTTTTTACTTCCATTACCTATAAATGGGGATGCTTTATGAGTTTCAGGGCCTTCTATCAATTCAGCAGTCTTCATAGAGTGAAGAAATATAGCTTACTTCCATTACTGTTTGTGCATAAAGGTAGAAAATTTCCAGGGGTCATTTGGCAGCACTAAAAATTCCAGGGTTTCTAAAATTGTTACTACTTCCATTACATTTCTCGCATTTAGTGATGCTGCTAAAAATTTCAAAATTTCCAGGGGTTTTCCACCTTCAGAGGTTCAATATCCAGGGGTATGACCTTCAGCAAAATATTACTTCCATTACCCTGTATGGATAAATAATGGAATAGCCCATTCATGAGCGTTTTACCTGTGCTACCTACCAACCAAGTGTTTGTGTGTTTTTTTGTTGTTGAATGAAATCCTCAAACAAGGCAAGTATAAATTTATTTATCACTCAGATTCCAGCGTAGTGGTAATATTAACCTACCTGAATGAATCTTCTCGCAGTTTCAGTGACAAATCTTTGTAATAAGACTGGATTTCTAAAAAATTCATTTCACTGTCTACCGCACAAAACCGAAACTCGTGTCAATTTAGGCCAACAAACAAAATTTTAAATTTTGCCCATTTATAGCAGCCTCGATTTCACAAAGAGATTGTGGAACGTCCGTCGTGACGTGACAACTGACAGCAACAACCTTCCGGAATTAATGATTAGTTTTTGGCCTTCAGAGTTCACTTGTGAAAGCTTGGTTCAGTGCAGAACATTTTCTATTCTATTGAAAAAAAAAGAAAACTTATGTATTACTTGGTAGGTAAAACAGAGTTTTAAAATTATGGATTGGTTTAGCGCATCGGGAATTTCAAACCTTGCCAAATCAGCTGTGTCTTCAGCGCAAAAATCAATAGATAAAGTTTTGGATATCAAAGATGAGCCTGCTGACGACGCAACGTTATTCACAGTCACCCCGATTCAGCTAAACAGTACAAGTGACAGCAAAAGCGCTAGGAAAACCCCAAGTAGGGGCCTTGATTCTTCAAATAGGAAATCAAACAGCAAAAGTAAGAAAATCTTGAAGCAAGAAGTCAGTTCAGAAAAAATTGAAGGGGATAATTTCTTTGATGAAATTTTGAATGCTAATAAGACTCAGGCACATTCAAAGAATAAAGTAAAAGTTGAAAGTTTGGCTAAGAATTCATTTATCAGTAGTTCTGCAAGAGAGGTATCTGAACCAAAGAAAAAGACTAGCGTTAAGCAAGATGTTCTGAATAAAGAACATAAAGCTGTAATTAAGAATGTAAAAACTGAAGATAATGACAGGAATGAAAAGAAAATTTTGTCAAATGAATTAGGGGAACCAACTTTTGATAATAAAGTTAGCAAAGATATTGAAAAAGAAAATAATGTAGGATTGTTTGTGGAGGAAAAAAATTCACTGTTGATGAAGGTGATAAACTTAGGAATGATGAATCAATTTTAGAGTCTAACCACAAAATGGTCCCTATTCTGTGGTCTAACCAAGACAAAGTTGACTGTTGTGGCAATATAATTGATGATAAACCATTATCAAATGAAACTACATATGATTCAAAAGAAGAAATCATGACCTCCAGTGATGACAAAGTTATCATGGAATCAATTCCTCAATGCCTGGAGTCAAGCACCATATCATTTGAAGAACCTGAAAATAATGTAGAGAATGAAAATGAAAATAGAAATGAGGAAAACTTATCAAGTTCTGTGAATGATAGCATTGTTTCAAATGAAAGTGTTTTAGTCTCAGACACTGAAATGCCAGTTGAAGAAGAGATTTCTGTCACAGAAGATCTGGAAGTTTCTAATCAGGAGAATATTGTTGCAGAATCAAAATCAGATGGTAACAATGATGATGAAATTAAAAATATAAATAACTCTCATCAAGATAACCATGACAGTTCTTCCATTTCAAATTGCAATAATGTAGATGTTGACTGCTGTGCGAAAGATGTGGAGAATGGAGATTTAAGTGTCCATGAAACAACAAGAATCAGCCAAGAAGAAGATGGTATATTTGGTATGGACAAAAGTCAAAGCAGTGGACCCT
>JACTAT010000039.1:189871-256773 GCA_014526335.1 Chrysaora quinquecirrha | reverse complement strand
TCATCGCACTTTGTTTTGTGCATGCCATTGAAAATTTTATAGACAAGCTAACTTACAATCTCAGAAATAAGTTTTACAGGTATTTCTGTGGGGCTTGTGTTGGGAAAAGTGATGATGAAAATAATGCTAAGCAACTAGTGATGAATCAAATTCAAGCAAATCAAGCTCTTTCTGGGATGATTCTGGAGACAGATACAATTCTGATGAGCTGTGCTCTTGTGGAGATACTTAACTATTATTACGGAAAGGATATTGAAAGCAATAACAAACAGAGGTTGCTCATGAGGTTTATAGAGCGGATCTCAATTGCTGCTATAATTGATCTGGTATTCAATACCCTGTGTATCAAGGTGCAGACTTGGTATTTCAATATACCTATTATGAGGGTATGGAAAAAGAAGTGGCTATGGGTTTTTGCATTCATTATAACGTATACATGCTACACTGTGCTGTATTGCTCTGAGTATTTGTATGGAGCAATCATAACTCATGAGTCATTTAACTCAACTGAAGTTGCAGAGTGTCTTAGACCATTTCAAAAGCCACATGGATGAAAAGCTGGAACAAAATACAAATGCAATGCTAAAAACTTGTTGGGACCTTTCATTGTCACTTCAAGTAGCTAATTGCTTAGAACTCTAAAACTTTATGAAAGTTTATTGGAAAACTTTATTTGTCGTTTATTTGTTGAAAAGTTTGCATTTTACTTCTGATAACTTTTGTTTCACTATATGATAGGTATTTGCAGCTGTTTCAGGTTTAAGTAAATTTAAATCATTTTTGCTAGAAAGCTGTTTTATTAAGGAATTTCAGTTAAGCTGTAGATTGATGTAGCTATCTTAAGTGAACTATTTAGCAGTTAATAGCAAAAAAGATTTCAAAATTCAAAATTTGTTTTTATGGCTGAGCCACATCACCATTTTACATATGTGCGCCCATCCCATTGTTTTCATAAGTTTCTCATTGTTTCTCATTCGTTAGAAATTTGAGAAGAAAAACGACATTCAAATCAAATCAAATCAAATCGAATATTTTCATTGAGCAACGCTATTACTGCTTACAACTTTACTGTAGTATGAAGGATATTACTAATATATATAAGAATTTTATAAATGCATATTAAATCTACAATGAAATTACTACATTGTTGCCTAGGACGCTGGGAATAACGAAGTTGGTTTTCGAGCCCAGAGCCCTATGTTAATAGACAAAATCTCCGATCATTTGCCGAATTTTGTATTCTTTCAGAGCGAATTAAACAAGAGTAAGTCTCCGAAGATCATTCTCTGTTTCGTGATTATAAAAAGTTTAATAAGGGAGAGTTTATTGATGAGGCAAATTATCTATTTGAAAATTTTAGTAATGATCAACAACCAAAAGACATCAATATGAAATACATGGAATTTCAAAATGAATTTCTAAATATTTTATAAACACGGACCATTGAAAAAGAAATAAAAAAGAATGAGGAGACAACAGCGTAAACCATGGATAACAAACGGAATTCTAAAATCTATCAAAACAAAAAATTTTCTTTTAAAAAAATTCACGAAAACAAAAGGCTCATTCTGGTTTCAGCGTTACAAAACTTTTAGAAATGTATTGAACCATGTCATTAGGCAAAGTAAGAATTACCGACACTATTTCAAAACTTCTCTCCTGTTCGTTGCAAAAATGTTCGAGCATCAAGAAAGCCACAGCATTTTCCAAGAAAAAACATCAGCTTATGATGATGGTAATAACATTGTGGAATCCTATGAAAGTTCTAGCCCTAGTGAAACATCACAAGGACTGTTGAACGGTCAGGAAAAGGCGATCAAAGATGGTGATTTCTTTGAGTACGAACAGGAAAGGGAGGAACCGTCTTTGGACTACTACAGATTTGAAGATGATTACAAGAATGAAGATTGGAAGAAAGCGAGACCAACGTACATCAAATCTCTTTATAAGTGTTTTATGTGTTCATTCTATACGACATTGTTGTGTGGAATACCAGGAGGGCTGATAGCTGTTATTTTGACTTGGCTGGATTTGAACCTGGCGGAGTCATGTTACAGCTATAACACGCATTGGTATCAAATGCCAACGGATGTCAGACGCATACGATTGACATCACAAGTTGTAGAGGGGATGACAATTCAGTCCTGGTCTTTCACTTCACTTCTATTTATCTTTGGTTGGAAAAGCGTCCATGATCTGAACATCCCAATTTGGAATGTCCTCGCAGCGTCACTAGATGCCATCTACCGGCTGCTTCTCAGCGTCTACGGCGTTTACAATAGAAAATGGGCTTCATACCCTTTGAATGTGTTATTTGCAAGTATAACATGCTTCAATTTCTACAGAATTACAGCTTACTTTGAGAGGACAACTTTTTCAAGGATCAAACTAGCAGGAAAATTTGGAATTTTTTTCCTCCTTGGAACACCTTTGTTTTTGATTATGAATTACTTATTACTGCCTGTTTACAGCAAAACTAAATCCGACATCACAAAAGCTGTTTTTTCCTCATTGCTCCCAGTTGCATTTATTATCCCAAAAGCAATAATAAACATCTGCTTAGTGGATGTGTCTGGCCACTGTGAACCAGGGAGACTTTCAGTCTTCGTTGTTGGGTTTCACACAATGACAAGCATTTATGCAAGGTATCTGCAGGCTAATGTTGAAACAAGGGCAATTTTCATTGCACTTTGTTTTGTGCATGCCATTGAAAACTTCATTGACAAGTTAACTTACAATCTCAGAAATAGGTTTTACATGTATTTCTGTGGGGCTTGTGTTGGGAAAAGTGATGATGAAAATAATGCTAAGCAACTAGTGATGAATCAAATTCAAGCAAATCAAGCTCTTTCTGGGATGATTCTGGAGACAGATACCATTCTTATGAGCTGTGCTCTTGTGGAGATACTTAACTATTATTACGGAAAGGATATTGAAAGCAATAACAAACAGAGGTTGCTCATGAGGTTTATAGAGCGGATCTCAATTGCTGCTATAATTGATCTGGTATTCAATACCCTGTGTATCAAGGTGCAGACTTGGTATTTCAATATACCTATTATGAGGGTATGGAAAAAGAAGTGGCTATGGGTTTTTGCATTCATTATAACGTATACATGCTACACTGTGCTGTATTGCTCTGAGTATTTGTATGGAGCAATCATAACTCATGAGTCATTTAACTCAACTGAAGTTGCAGAGTGTCTTAGACCATTTCAAAAGCCACATGGATGAAAAGCTGGAACAAAAATACAAATGCAATGCTAAAAACTTGTTGGGACCTTTCATTGTCACTTCAAGTAGCTGCACACTTTTTTTTTATAAGAATACAGTCTATAAGAATATTCAGGCTGAAAATTGCTGAAATTTAAGAATTATTTAGGAATAATCTGAGGCTCAAGCTTGACGAGGATCATTTTTATTTCTCTGCGTTTTTTACACTGTACAATAAGTGTGATTGTCAGGCTACTGTATTTGTTTTGAAATGCAGTTTTTAATATAAAATAACAAATGACAAAGATTTGACTTATTTCTCTTGATCTTCAGGCCAATTTACAACATTGATGATTAAGAATAATTTAAGAATATTTTCAGGCTCAAAATCGAATAAGCTTAAGAATAATCGAGGCTCGGCAAAAAATAAGGTATTCTTATAAAAAAAAGTGTGTAATTGCTTAGAACTCTAAAACTTTATGAAAGTTTATTGGAAAACTTTATTTGTCGTTTATTTGTTGAAAAGTTTGCATTTTATTTCTGATAACTTTTGTTTCACTATATGATAGTTATTTGCAGCTGTTTCAGGTTTAAGTAAATTTAAATCATTTTTGTTAGAAAGCTGCTTTATTAAGAAATTTCAATTAAGCTGTAGATTGATGTAGTCATCTTAAGTGAACTATCTAGCATTTAATAGCAAAAAGGATTTCAAAATTCAAAATTTGTTTTTATGACTGAGCCACATCACCATTTTACATCTGTGCCTGGAAACCAACTTATATATAAGATCGAAAGTTAGAATGATAAATTGCCATACCATTCATACTTTACCCTAATTGGGTGATTTTGATTTTGAGCAGATGGTTTGAGTGGTCTAGAAGCACATAAATTCTCTTTGCCTTTAGCACCATTTGGCATGCACGAAGCCAGGGGGCATGAGGCATTGCCTCAGAAAGAAACTTATTACCCGTCTGAAAGTTTTTGCCTCTCTTTCCCCATGTCTGCAAAAGTAAAGGGCGTGGTCGCTAAAAATTTTTCATGCATCAACTTATTTATGAACCCCAACTTTTTAGCGCTGGCCTGCTTCGTGGTGCCCTGCCCGGTCATCCAAAAGGATGTGATGGGCTGATGGTCTTGTCTTGTTTTTGTCATAGAGATGGCTTTTGTAACAGAGTTGTCGATAACGGAGCGACTTTGACCGTTGCGCTGGCCGTACACAAGCACTAAAGGACGCTTTAGTAGGAGGAAACCATTAAAAAGTAAGAATATTTGCGTGCCGAGCTTTACCTCCTTCTCCGATGTCTTTAACGACAATATATTGATTGCCAGCAATTTTGACCCGATGCTGAAACATACCACAAAGAAGCTGCCCCATAGTTACTGAAAATTTGTCTTGCTCTTTTCTTATTGATCTTTCGACTTGTCATCTGAGTTGTCACCGCCAGATCGCCATCTTTTCCAGCTGGACTGAATTTCTGCAGCCTCTTTTCCGTTTTAACGTCATCTCGGTTAATTAACAATAATAACATGCGCCAAAATCTTCGTCCTCCGGATCATACACCTTCTACGTAATAGACAGGTCATCTCATTTGAGTGTATGCTATATGTCAATACCTCTGATGCCTTGCCTTTCTTTTCTCGAACCAGTGCGAAAATGGCCTAACTTGAAGTGAAATGACTAAGAAGAAATTAGCAAAGTAGACTGCATATGCTCCGTGAATTTAATATTTAAACATTCCAAAATGGTCATCCTCAGGCAAGTTATTCGAAGGACTCAAAATTATTTATCGGACATTGAAAAACATTGCGTGGATTTAAGTTGCAAAAATCAAATACAAATTTTGAAAAGAACTCTCTGGACGTCGACAAATCCTTCTTGTTTGCAAGTTCGTGCGGCACAAAGAAATAATCAGAACAGTCTGTGGCATGGTAATTTTTATCAGCTTTCTTAGATTTCTTCTGCAGGTCAAAGCGAGCTCAAGCAAGCAGAAGCAGTCAAAGCAAGCCAAGCCAATCCAAATCAAGCCCCCCTCCCCCATCACATTCAGATTAAGCTTACCACTAGGCCAGTCTGCAGAGTTTGCACCGTTTCAACGAGATCTGGGGGACGCCATTCCTAAGAAACAGCTGGTGCAGGGGCAAAAATATGATTTTAACAAAGAATATTTTACACAGAAACAATAGAACAATGGTGCGTTGATGCGCAGAATGGTTTGAGCAAAAATATCTCGGGTGCATTGCACTACTCACACACTCTGCTGAATGGCCACCAGGCCATTTTGTTTAAAGGCAAACTTTGCTGAAAGCAGTGCACTTGATACTTAAAATTTTACTGTAGCCCACCTAAGATCTTATTGAAAGGTGCCACAAAATCCAGACAGGTCGCTAGAATCCCAGAAGCCTGTTTGGAAAAACTTGCTCCCACTTGCAATTACACTCACACCTCTCCTAATGTTTCACTGATTGTTATGTTAATTAGTCTATTGTTTTCCCAATCTGCTGGCATGAAGGAAGGGCTCTAATTCCTACCTTCCTATGGAGCTCCTACAAGTCAGCTGGATAAGACCACATCATCACATCACCACATCACCATCATTGGCTGACAACAAGCGAAACCAATTGTTAGAGAACAAGCTATTGTTTCAGTAAAGATACAACACATTCTTTTATTTTTTGGATAAATCATTTCACTTTGGATAAACAATGTTATTTTCGAAAACTGAAAGATGCGCTCCGTAACAAGTTCAGTTTGCACCTTAGCACCAATAAACTTTCAATACTTGGTATTTGCATAAAACAACCAGAAATGTTGCCCAAAATACCTACCTATTCAGTGGCATATCCATGGGGGGATCAGGGGGTTTCCCCGAAAACATCACCAAAATGGATTTGTATATAGGCCAAATCTGATGTTCAAGTGTCACAGGGTTAGTATGACTTGAGTATTTATTCTTAAAACCATGCCCTATTTCTCATTGGCCACACCCTTTTGCCCCTCCACTGTTAGATATCCAGCAATGCTTCTTGAAAACAATTTTCTTTTTTTCAGATTCAATTTGGACAAATAGAAATTTAAATTTAACAAGAACAAAGTTACCAACACGTGTGGCATTGACTGCAAGCTTTCATACTTCAGGTAACTGATTTAATATAATATTCTAATAAAGTTTACTATGGGTTTTTATATTTGCTTCATATTAAATTTATTCAATTATATTTAGCTGCAGATCAAAAGAAAAACTACTATGATGTGCTTGGTGTACCAAAAACAGCATCTCAGAAAGATATAAAGAAAGCTTATTATGAGGTAATATTATGTGTTTTTTACTAATAATTTAATTTTTTTCCATCAAATAGGGAGTGCTCTTATGATTGGGGTGCTCTTTAGAAGTTACTAGATCTATCTTGTTATCTCTCAGTTATCAATATGGGTTAAATAAGGGGCGTTAATATGGCAACTGTTGCTGTGCCAAGTGGCCAGATGGAATTCAGCTACAGGTTCGCATTGTGTTTATAAATAAACCTCTATTTAAAAATCATTGGAAAGATGATTTAAGGTGCTGTGGCTTCCTTAGCTTGGGTTTCAGGAGCAGGTTGAGGGATCCCATTTCACCTCATCAGGCTACGGTTTTGGTCAAATTTTTCTGCTATCTCAGAAACTACTGAAGCTAAATCCAAACAAAGTCTACCAGTGTGAAGTCCTTCCCTGGCAGCACACCTTAAGCATGTTATCAAAAATGGTAGGGGCATGATGAAGTTGTGAAAAGTATGTGTGTTGTGTAACTGGGGCCCAATTTTTGCACTCGTACTGGGGCACAGTTTTTGCACCAACCTTGATGGGACTTCTTCACGTGTCTCTTATTTCTGGTTTTACTTTAATTTTCTTTTGAATTTCAGCTTGCTAAGAAATATCACCCTGATACAAACAAGGATTCAAAAGCTGAGGCAAAATTCCAGGAAGTTCAACAAGCTTATGAGGCAAAATGATACTTTTGAATTATATTTTTCACTGTCTGTCTTTTTACCAATAATATATTACTGGAAACTATGTTTCTCATCTGTTATTTGTTATGATGATGATAATGACATCTAATACTGTTTCCAGATTTTAAGTGATGAGAAAAAGAGAGCAACATATGATCAATTTGGAACAGCTGATCCTGGAGCAGGTATGATGATTTGTGTTCCTTCTCTAAAAAGCCTTCTCTTTTTAAGCCTGGCCACAATATTAACCATGGTGTTATTTTATGCATACAATGGTGGTTAATACTCACCTGGCTCAGGAAGTGGGCGTTAGTGTGTTAGCCCTTAAACTGCCTGAGTAAAACGCTAACCTTAAGAATGGTGATTACCCTGGAAAACCATTTTTGCATGCGTACCATGGTGGGTATGAAATTATAGCAAAAATCTATAGATCAAACAAGGAAAACAACAAGATCCACCAAGCATGATAACCCACCACAGTAGTGCTTATCCATCACTGTATGCAAAAAGTACCACCACATCATGCATGAATAACCAAACCACATCAAGCATTGTAACTCACAAGCATAATAACCCACCACAGTCGTGATTTTCCACCACAGTACGCCACAAAACTACCACCATATCAAGCATAATAAACCACCACAGTAGTGATTATCCACCACAGTACGCCAAAAATGCCACCATATCAAGCATAATAAACCACCACAAGTAGTGATTATCCACCACAGTACGCCAAAACTGCCACCATATCAAGCATATTAAACCACCACAGTAGCGATTATCCACCACAGTACGCCAAAAATGCCACCACCGCAAGCATAGTAAACCACCACAGTAGTGATTATCCACCACAGTACGCCAAAACTGCCACCACATGCAAGCATATTAAACCACCACAGTAGTGATTATCCACCACAGTACGCCAAAACTGCCACCACATCAAGCATAGTAAACCACCACAGTAGTGATTATCCACCACAGTAGGCCAAAACTGCCACCACCGCAAGCATAGTAAACCACCACAAGTAGTGATTATCCACCACAGTACACAAAACTGCCACCACAGCAAGCATAGTAAACCACCACAGTAGTGATTATCCACCACAGTACGCCAAAACTGCCACCACCACAAGCATATTAAACCACCACAGTAGTGATTATCCACCAGAGTACGCCAAAACTGCCACCACATCAAGCATAGTAAACCACCACAGTAGTGATTATCCACCACAGTACGCCAAAACTGCCACCACATCAAGCATAATAAACCACCACAGTAGTGATTATCCACCACAGTACGCCAAAACTGCCACCACCGCAAGCATAGTAAACCACCACAGTAGTGATTATCCACCACAGTAGGCCAAAACTGCCACCACATCAAGCATAGTAAACCACCACAGTAGTGATTATCCACCACAGTACACAAAACTGCCACTACAGCAAGCATAGTAAACCACCACAAGTAGTGATTATCCACCACAGTACGCCAAAACTGCCACCATCAAGCATAGTAAACCACCACAAGTAGTGATTATCCACCACAGTACAAGCCATGTCAATTTTTTCTTTCTAGAACTATGTTTTGAATTTGTCATTTATGGACGCAGTCAAAGGCGTGAATAAAGACATAAAAATTCGAATGAAATCCACGTGTAATAGATGCAACGGTAAAAGAGCTGAACCTGGATCTACTTATATCAAATGTCCACAGTGCAACGGAACGGGAGAGGTACGTTTATATTGATACTTACAAAGTACTGTGGCGAATTTATAGATATGTATGGTGGTAACGGAGGTTCAACAGAGCCGAAAAACACAAAATTCAAACTTGAGCAGAGCCTTGAGCTGTATGACTGGAGAGCAACTCGGCGACTTCATTGAGCTCTATAGCTCATTTGAAACGTCGTTGACTCTAGGCATGTAGTCCTGTTTCGAATCCCATCTATTGTGGTATGCCACTTGTGAAAAAAATCTATCCCACTGTTCGCCATTCATCACAAATATATTTGAGATATTATCCTATTTCTCCTAGGAAAGACTTTCGACTGGATTCTTTCACATGCGCTCCACATGTCGCAAATGCGCTGGTCAAGGACACGTAATCAAGGATCCGTGCAAAAAATGTCATGGTTCTGGTACAATGATGGAAACGAAGACAATTACCGTTCCTGTTCCTGCAGGTACTGTAATGACATTATCTCTTCGCGTAGTTTTTGGTCAGATCTTTTAACAGAATACCGGACAGGCTGATTTCCAAGTCAGGAAACTACGGAAAGCTCCGGCCATTGACCGGAGGGAAGATAAATCAGGGCAAAAGAGGATGTCATGCCACACCCAAGAAACGCCTGTTTTGCATTAAATGAGGAAGGTTTGCAGCTAAGGGCATTTTTGTCTTAATCAAAGTTAAACACTTTGCTGGACCCTGCTGATTTCGTTCCGTAGAGAAATCTCCCTTTTCTCCCAATATCTGATGAACGAATTATATCTTAACATAAGCTGTCATATAAATTTTTTCTTGTTATTCCTAATTTTTCTTCCAATGTGGTGCCAGTTTCGTACTTTTCAAGGCCAAATAAACGACGGGTACAAATAAACTAAAATTTTTTCACCCCCCCCCCCCCAACGAGGTGATTAGAACCCCCCGTTTATTAATTTCTCAGGTTTTTATTGGAGGTAAGATTTTTCTTCTCGCGAGGATCTCGGCCACAGCTCTATTAGTTTTTCTAAGCAAGATACCATTATAACCCTCGAGGTAAAATTTTCCTTTTATTAGGATCCCCCGTTTATTGAATTTTTGGGAAAGTTTCACCATCCAGTTAAGACCCCCCGTTTATTTGGCACTGAGCAGGTCTCACTTCACAGAGACAAGAGGGTAGGATAAAGCAGCACCTTCCAACTAATACTCGTCAACACAATTTTTGACAAAGAGGCAACAATCCCGAGGTCCCAAACACCAACTTAAACATGATTCTGCTGCAAAACAGCACTTACTTGATAACCAAAAATGTGTAGAAAATGAAGTTAGAATTATTTCCAAATATGTGGCGTTGCTGATTCTTTCATAATTCTCTCCGTTTCAGGTGTTGAAGATGGGCAAGTTATAAAAATACCATTGACGAATGGAGAATTGTATGTTACATTCAAGGTAAAACAATGTTTTGTCTAATTGTTACTGCAATGTTAGAAGGTTAGAAATGGAACTTGAACGGTAGTTTTTGTACCAGTCAAACGACATTGGCTTTATCACATGATTGCCCCATCCTTTACATTCATAACCAGCAAGCGAATTCATATCATATCGATATCTTTGCACGATGCCCTATCAGCTAATTTATTTACATAATTAAATAATTAAATGCATTTATAAAATGGATTCACATATGATTTATTTCCAAATCTAAAGACTGCTCTTCCTAGGGGTCGTGCTTTTGCTGCCCCTAAGGTAGATGAATACATCAAGGCCTCCAAGGCCTGAAAGAATCCCGAAAGACCGCACCCTACAATGCTACCACTCTCCAGAACACTGCGGGACCAAATGGACTCGCATATTTCAGCTCATTGGGAGCTGTTTACCTTTTTTGAAGCAACTTAGAGAGTGTAAGTCTCTATAAATTGTTGTGGGTTCTCATTCTATGTCGAGGCTTCTATTAATTGGAAATTCATTTTGGTACATTCCAGTCGAGGTCTCGACAGGTGCAAATTTTTGCTACATCGCGTTGAATACCTTGAATCTTGAACCAACGAACAAGTTGCAAAATTCGCCTATTCTGTGCTCTCATAAACAATTTTGGAAACAGTTGGAAGTAAATATCATCGTATTTTTTCCTTAGGTCGCTGCTAGCAAGCTGTTTGAACGAGAAGGTGCAGACGTCCATTCTACCACATCAATAAACTTTACACAGGTAGGCTTCACCTTCACGCATTTTGATTCGCAACCATATTGTATATGGTTGTTGTATTGTATCTTTATATATTGTATTGCACCTCGGAGGAGGACAGTCTGTGCAAAAATTGCAGTCTAGGTATTATAGAAAATTGCGATAAACAGCGGAAACATTTTCGGGCGTACTTAAGAGCTTTTTTTCGTTCGACACTCCTCAGAATATGAACGTCAGAAACAGACCGAAACAATAGACTAAGGCGGAATTTATACCAAATTTCGGTGAAGCAAATTTCAGATTTATCTTAGCCTTATTACAAATCGAGAGGTTTGCGTGTAATGAGAATTTTTACTACATTCTTTCTCTTTCCCTAGGCGATACTTGGTGGCACAATAAAGATACCAGGATTACATGGAGATATTGATCTGAAGGTGACTTTGAATTGAACTTCTTTTTCGAATATCCTGTTTTAATTCGAAGTTCAATTTAACTCCATTCTATGATATTTACAGTAGAGACCATATTGCTACATACTATACACTTTTAAGAGTGTTTGTGTGTTGTACTAAAATCCTTATTACTAGCAGGGGCGGACTGGCAGGTATGCTAGGCTGCGATTACAACCAGGCCTTCTTGTTATAAGGTCTTTAACAAATTGATTCTGCTGTGTCTTGAGCAAATCTCTTCGATTTCTTGGGATTTCGAAGAGATTTGGATGGGTTTCACTCAGTCTGAAAACAGCTGGAAATTACAGAAATTGTTTCTCAATGAAGATAACTGAAAAGAAGTAAAAATAAAAAGATAATCAGGACATGCGCACAAAAATACGGAAGCAAGAAAATGTAGAAATGCGAAAATATGTATAAAAGAGAGAAGATTTTGCCATCGAAATATCGCAAATAAGAAAAGAAGTATTAACATGAACCGTAGCCCTTGCCTTGAATTGATTTTTTACAGAGGAGCTAGCTAGAAGCAACTAACAAGACAAATTGCTATAGTGAAAACAGGCCCATTTATTGGAAATAGCAACCCTTGAGATTTGCTGCCAGTCCGCCTCTAGAGGAATACAGTCATCCGTGTTAGGGTCGCTTGAAGATTACGGAGAGTTGTTTTATGACGATAGGAATCACGTTAGAAGAATACAACCCGCGGAGTTAACAACAAAAGTTCGAACATCAAGATATTGTCGTAGGGCAATCACAGTTTTACGAAGTTTCAAGGTCCGGAGCAGGCTATCTATGATTTCTGATAGCTGAAGCTGGGCGCAAAGAGTGCCAACATGTTAGCCAACATCGCCACCAACAACTGTTGGCCAACATGTTATCACGGTTTGCTATAGATGTTGTCGAAAGAAACAACATGTTGTTAATGAAAAAAATTGGCCGACATTTTAAAACATGTTTTAAAAAGTTGGCCAACATTTTCAAAAATTGGGCAAAATTGATGTATTTGTACGGTTAACTGTCTAGCCGACATGTTGGCACAATATTTTCAAAGCGGTCGTTTTATCGGAGACCTTGAAATGAGAACAGTTTGCGTTGGAACACGAGTTTTCTCATCTTCGTCGTCAACCAAAAGAGCGAGCAATAAATAAATAGCCGCTTCATTTCGGTCATGTTTGCAAAAGATCATTTGTAGATGACGTCAGCAACCTAAAATATCTCAGGTGTTGTGATGGTATGGCAAACCGTACCAACATATTGGCCTATTTTAAGCCAACATGTTGGCCAACAATGTTGGCACGGTTTGCCGCTGTGGCGTCGTGGTGCAATCTAGCTGACTCGCGGTGTCAGGGGCTCAGTGTGGTCAGGGTTCAACCCCAGTCACGGTAGCGTCACAGCCAGGCTCGAGGTCTCGAGGAACTTTTGGAACTAGATCTTAAGCTAGGGTTTCTATGAAATAGAAACGTGTGTAAGTTATAGAGCTCTTGTGTTTATCTTACCAGATACATTAGTGAAAAACAGAAGGCTTTGATCTCTGCATTTGCCGAACTTGATGATGATATCAGTGGAACTGTTGATGGCGTAGAAAGAAAGGGTGAGTCTATTTTTCATTCATAGAATTTGCAATAACAGTGAAAGGAATTAGACTTATTACCCGAGTCGTAGTTATCGCAGTGAGCTATTGAATTGAATTGCTAGACAGACGCTCACTGAAGCGAACAACAACGAAATAAATTCAATTCAATGTAAGCAAAACACAGGAGCGAAAGTCAGGGAAATTGGACAAATCCTGTTAGGAATATCAGAAGTTGTTGTAGACAAAACGGTATTTCGCCCATGCGTTTTTCGTTGATTAATTTTGATCTTTCGCTCGGCGAAGGCCTTTTTCTGTTCGGAAGTGAACGGCGAACAGCGCATTCGTTGGTGAGAACAGCGGATGGGAACGAAGTAGAAATCGGCCTGGACACTTTTGGCTTTAAATGCCAATGATCTACGAAACGATGAGGTTTCTGGTCTGGCCATTAGAAAAAGTTGTTTTTATACAAATATAGAAAATTTACAACACATCTTTCATTTTACTTTACATTACTAATCACTATACAAGACTGCAGGTACGATACCATGGGGAGGGAAACACAATGACTACCTCATGGCCAATACAAAAAGACAGGCATCGTTAAACTAAATACAACTACAAACATTTAAATAACTAATGGATAATATACTAGATTCTGTCCGACATCACACGTCAGGTCAGAGTTAAGTGATTGTATTGATGGCGCGAGCGCAACTTATCGCCGACGAAAGTAAAATGCCCAACATCTGATGTGGAACAGAATTTACAAATAGAGTACATTTCCGTACATTACATGAAGTACATTAGGAAAAATGACTAAGAGCTTTCTTCACGTCATGGTCTAAGAGCAATAGAGCAATACTTGGTTTGCTGTCAGTTCGGCTTATGCGAGATTAGTTGCCAGGGAGTGAACAGAAAATTCGCTAAATATGATCTGTTTTGAAACGGAAAGCGAAAACTACTAATTATTGGTAGCTACCGCTTTTGTATTTGTGTACTTCAACATATAGAAAACATGCAGTACTACCATAAGAGAGTGACATACAGGCCAAAGAGTTGGGAGAGACTTAAACAGAACAATCAGGCTCAAAAACCCCAAAACATGGGCCGCGTTTATCATACAATTTTCAAGGCAATCATTTCCAATTTTTTTTTTTGATCCTCCAACAAAGTTTTCTTTCCTAAAAATGAGAAGTTTCGATTCTTCCACGGCCTAATCAAGTTCCTGTTTTTATTTTAGAACGACCTCGGAAGAAATTTAAACCATACAATTTTTGGATAAACCTGATAACAAATGAATACCCTTGGCAGGACTTTTCGAAGGAACGTGAACAGGCCATCAAACCACTGTTTAAAACTCTCCCAATAATGGCTATAGCTTTAGGGTTTTGTTTGTATTTGTTGATAGATATCTGATTAAAATAACCGAAAAAAAAATGATGCTCTTAGTAACTTTGTCTATTTCTCATGTCAGGAGAAAACATTTTAGCTTAATTCTTCATGTAAAATGTGAAGTCATGAATACTGTACACCTTTTCAACTAAGGGCCTCGTTTTCAATATTTACGAAAATTTGTTCGTTCCAAAATTTGACCCAAGATTCAGATTGAGCACCTTCATTTTAGTGTTGACGCAAATTTTTACGATTCTAGTCCTTACGATGTTGATTTTAAAGCGACGAAAAGTTTGAAAATTTATAAAGGATTTGACCGTGAAAGATCGCTCGGGTTGAAATTTTACACCCTCAGTCAGTGCTTTTTCACGGTCAAATCCTTTATAACTTTTCAAATTTTTAATCGCTGTAAAATGAACATCGTAAGGACTAGAAGCGTAAAAATTCGCCCAAACACTAAAACAAAGGTGCTGAATTCGAATCTGAAGTCGAAATTTTTGTATGACCTAATTTTCAATTTTTTTGAAAACGAGGCCCTTAGTTGAAATGGTCTTTTCTGTGAACTTGCTTGTTTGGTTGAAAAGTAATAAACTGACAGGCCACAAAGCCGGCAGTTTTAAGCTGTGGCCAAACAATCAAACATTGTTTGCAAAACATTAAAAGTTTGCTTATCAAGCAGTGTTTGAGCGTTGTTTTGCCACGTCGCATTCACAAGCAAGAGTAAGCGAAATTTGTTTCGCAATGTTCTTGACAAAGTTCAAATGTGTGTGACGATTATTGCTGTATCATTATGATTATGATCATGATTATGTTTGACGAACAGTGTTGCCAGTGCTTTTGTAGTTAAAATTTCGTTGTGCATAAAAAATTTGGCCTCGAATTTGGCATTAGATCATAGTGTAAGATTTTCGTCCCAGTTCAATGAAATGTTTCTGTCGCTCGGCCAGTGAAAGTTGTCTGTCGCTAGCAATTTCACTCTGCCTTTTCCATGTTCTCTAGAAGCAAAATCAAAGCAAAATTTTGAAGAAAATGAAGGGATTTTCGAAAGGTTAAAAAAGAAATTTTGTGGCGATTCAGAACCAGAACAGGAGGAAGAACCGAAAAAAGAACGAAAAAGCGCCGGATGATTTCAATAAACTTTAAAAAAAATTATTTGCAAACAAAGTACTGTATGCTTCTAATATCGAAATAGATTTTGTACTGAATAAAACAGACACGACTTGTGGTATTTCCTTATCTCGTTAATGTAAGAACTTTAAGACCTTTGCTGAATTACTTTTTTGATCAAAGGTGCAGATTTGCAGTAGTGTGGAGGTATTCACTAGCGTGTAGGTATTATATCATGAGTTGTCTGGGGAGGTATCTCTGAGTAGTGTTCAGGATGTTCAGTAATGTGGGGAATATCATCATCAGTAGTTCGGAGGGATATCATTATGCTTCGGGAAGGCATGGGCATCATCAATAATGTGGGAGATATTCAGTAGCGCGGGGGAATATCATCAGTTGCATTGGAAGGCATCTGTGAGTAGTGTGCAGGATGTTCAGTAGTGTACAGAGTTATCTCTGAGTAGTGTTGGGGATGTTCAGCAGTGGGGGGGGGGGATATCATCAGTAGTTTGGAGGAATGTCATGATGCTTTCGAGGAGGCATCATCAAAAGTGTGGGAGATATTCAGTAGCCCAGAGGCCTGACCGAAGTTGCTTAAAAAAAAACTGCGTGTAGCTTCGCTGAGACGGCATTCAATACCAAAAACGCAAAAACGGAAAAATATCCAGGAATGCCGTAAAACGGTGAACCGACGAGATTTTCAACACCGAAAAAACCTTGTAATTTTTCGGAAAAAATCGAGAGCCCGGGCCAAAATATTGGCAAAACCGTGTAACCGTAAAACCCAAACACCGCCCCCCCTCTTTGCTTCAGGAGAAAAGGAAGAAAATATGCAGAGCTGGCCGGTGGATTCTGCTAGGTTCTTCTACATAGACACCTGAAAATGGTACAGTGCACTGATATGAATCACATGAACAAAAGATATTACAATGCAATATCATTACGGTAGTTTATTACAAGATCATATACAGGTCTTGCCAGATAAAACTGTTCAAATGATACATATACTCGTATTGTCACTGATAAGTAAACTTCAGACCAGTGTCTTTAAATTTCTCAGCTATTTTCTTATCCATTCTTTCATTCATTTCTTCAGTAAAATGATTCTTCCAATCTCCTATCTCTCCTTTACGATAAACTTGATGGATTGACCCTGTATTTCCTCCTACGCTTTTCATCTGCTCTGCACCTTCTTTCATTTTCTCGAAACTCAATCTTTCAACCAGATTTTCAACTGCAGACTCCGAGATGTCTTTTTTAAGAAACTCAGCAACTTTTCTGATACTTCCTGCCAAATCTTTTTTCATATCTTCATAGAACAGCAAACACATGTTTGGATGATGTCTCTTGCTCCATTGCTCCAAAATTGCATCCCAATATGGTGCATATGCAACCAAGTCATCCATAAACAAGTTTAACAGTCCTTCAAAATTTCCTCCCACATCGTCTGGTGTGCACATATTATAATAATGGTATAGAGATACAAAAGTATCTTTAGGATTTCTCAAACATGTCACAACCTTGCAGCTGTCAAGAAGCTTTGGAGGCAGCAAAGCATATGGCAAGTGCGTTTTGAAAATACGCGGTGATTTCATGAACTCGAATTGGGCAATAATCAAATCCTCAGATGGCCCACCTATTATTTCCTTCGCCATATCACTCTCTAAAAGTGGCGCTCTTTCGTGGAGAGGTGTCTCGCTTGCCATTTCAATGTTTTCATAATTCATCACACTCCAAACAAGCTCTTGCGTCCAGTTCGTTCCAGTTTTCATCCAGCCATGAATCAATATATCATCATTTCGAACTGCGAAGTTGAATATTTTGTCAACATACTTTTCGTATGGTATTGGCAAAATGTAGTTTCCTGGTGAAGCAACAACGTAGGGTGCATACTCTATTTGATGATAACTTATCAATTGTTTAATCTGAGCCTCATTTAGAGAACTGAATTTGATTCCGGACATCTCTAATCTTTTGTCAGACAGAGAGAGAGAGATTTGAGGAAAACGTCCAAATGAAATCAGACCACAAAATTGTTTTTCCCGGTGTTTCTGGTTTTGATTTGAATTGAATTTCGCTTTGTTCTTCTTCTCTTTTGAAACGGTTCAAGATTACATTCATCTATGAATTTGAGGCTCCTATTGCATGCCCTTTGTTGCAAAATTCCAAAAGATATTTTCAATATAAGATAAGCTAATTCAATGTTCAAAAAGGTTATTCGATGTTCAAAAACTTTCATTCAATGTTCAAAAAGTTTATTCAATGTTCAAAAAGGTTATTCAATGTGCATTCATGAGTACATTCAAAATCCATTAAATAATAAGTGCATTCATGAATAAATTTTAACGTGTACTAATTACTAACTTCCTCTTTATATATAAAGCTTTGTCCGTATTTTATTCATTAGTCAGTTCTTAGATCTCAACTCGAGTTGTGTTCATGTCCACTCTACACTTTTGAACTACTGAAAGTAAAAGGACCGCGATTTTAGCCTTTTACACTCTACACCAATGATCAAAATGCATTAAATATTTTTGGAGCCAAAGTGTTTTTGGATGAAATCTTCCTTCTTCTATCTTTGTTCTTCATTTCATGACTTGTGTTCACCTGTTTTCACCTGTGTTCTTCGTTTTATGACCTTAGACAGGGAAATTACTGTAACCATCTAGCAAACTGGGTAACCGAAAATTTTATTGTTGCTATTACTTAACTACACTATTGCGGATATTTTGGCACTTGGGACATTTTTTGGTAATTGCCAGATGTCACGTGATCGATGACGTATGTAGTTGCCGGTCAGTAAAAAATCAAAGTCAAGATATTTCAAATTGCAGTATACCATATGAAAGAGCGTTGAAAATGGAGCAAAATATTATAAGACATGCCTTGCATTTGAGCTACGGATACAAAGTTATGCACAGTTAAAAATGTGCTCCTCCGCAGAGGCTCAAATTTTTTGAGCTTTCAAAATTCATTCTGTCATCGGTCTGAAGCAAAACTACTGTCTTTTACATTTTGTTGAGGTATCACGGATGTGTAAAAGGTCCGAAACTATTAGAAAAACTTAGATTCGTAGTGATAATTGTTAATCAGTCCTATCCAAATGTTCTTCTTACCTACTGAACAAGGCGAAAAACTTGCGACTTTGAGTTAATGTGCTTTTCCGATGATACTTAGGTAATGCAATGTACGCCTGTCCAATTTCAACGTTTTACCATAACTATTCTTATTTAAGGTACATAAATGGCACAAATTTGTAAGAGAAACTTAGATTCGTAGTCGTGAGAAGTCAATCAGTTCTTATCCCTCAAGCAAGCCGAAACTTTGCAACTATGTGCTGCTCTTATGATTCTTTAAGCGCTATACGCCTTTCTAAATTCAACTTAAAAACCTTATTAATACTCACCTGTCTCAGGAAGTGGGCTTTTGTGCATTTGCCGAAACAATAGCCCTTAACTGCCTGAGCAAAAACCCTTTATGGTCGGTGATTGCCAGGGAAATGAAATTCCGGCCAATGCACCTGTCACCACGGAGAAAGAGCCGTGGGAAAGAGAAAATCGAGAAAGAAAGGAAAGAAAGAGAGAAAGGGAGGGAATAGGGAGGGAGAAAAAACTTATTTCTAAAACGAGTGAACAGCAAGTTTCCAGTTTAACTGCAAGAACGAAAGTGCTGTTTGATAACAAAGTGCTAAATAACAACAGGACTTATACAGGCCTAACAACCTCTTTTGTCCAAGGGGAAGAACTATTCAATTCCTGCGGAAGAAAGTAAGCTCCTTCGCAGTTACATAGGCTGAGCCACCGGTGATTATTAACTGCGGTGTAAACTTAAAGTCTAACCGAGATTTAATACTCACCTGTCTCAGGAAGTGGGCTTTTGTGCATTTGCCGAAACAATAGCCCTTAACTGCCTGAGCAAAAACCCTTTATGGTCGGTGATTGCCAGGGAAATGAAATTCCGGCCACAGGACACGAAGATGTCCCCACCAAGCACCGACCCTGCTACTAACTTGAACTTGCTAAAAACAAACCTAAAAACCTACCCTTGAAAAAATCTGGAGAGAGGAAAAGCAAAGTCGACAGCAAAGCAAAGCAAAGAAAGAGAAGAAAAGAAAAGACAAGGGAATAGGAAAGTAAGCCAGCTGGGCTGAAGGTACAGCTAACTGTCCCAAAAGCCAGCTGAAGATAAAACCGGCCTCTGGCCCAATAGTAAACCGGCCTCTGGCCCAATAGTAAACCGGCCTCTGGCCCAATAGTAAACCGGCCTCTGGCCCAATAGTAAACCGGGCTCTGGCCCAAATAGTAGACAGGGCTCTGGCCCAATGGTAAACCGCCTCTGGCCCACTAGAAAACCGCCTCTGGCCCAATAGTAAACCGGCTCTGGCCCAATAGTAAACTGGGCTCTGGCCCAATAGCAAACCGCCTCTGGCCCAAAGTAAACCGCCTCTGGCCCAATAGTAAACCGGCCTCTGGCCCAATAGTAAACCAGGCTCTGGCCCAATAGTTAACCGGGCTCTGGCCCAATAGTAAACCAGGCTCTGGCCCAATAGAAAACCGGGCTCTGGCCCAATCATAAACCGCCTCTGGCCCAAAGTAAACCGCCTCTGGCCCAATAGTAAACCGCCTCCGGCCCAATAGTAAACCAGGCTCTGGCCCAATAGTTAACCGGGCTCTTGCCCAATAGTAAACCAGGCTCTGGCCCAATAGTAAACCGGCTCTGGCCCAATAATAAACTGGCCTCTGGCCCAATAGCAAAACCGCCTCTGGCCCAAATAGTAAACCAACCCCTGGTCCAATAGCAAACCGCCTCTGGCCCAAATAGTAAACAAACCCCTGGTCCAATAGCAAAACCGGCCTCTGGCCCAATTAGTAAACCAACCCCTGGTCCAATAGCAAAACCGGGCTCTGGCCCAATAGTAAACCAACCCCTGGTCCAATAGCAAGACCGGCCTCTGGCCCAAATAGTAAACCAACCCCTGGTCCAATAGCAAAACCGGCCTCTGGCCCAAATAGTAAACCAACCCCTGGTCCAATAGCAAACCGGCCTCTGGCCCAAATAGTAAACCAACCCCTGGTCCAATAGCAAAACCGGCCTCTGGCCCAAATAGTAAACCAACCCCTGGTCCAATAGCAAACCGGCCTCTGGCCCAAATAGTAAACCAACCCCTGGTCCAATAGCAAAACCGGCCTCTGGCCCAAATAGTAAACCAACCCCTGGTCCAATAGCAAACCGGCCTCTGGCCCAAATAGTAAACCAACCCCTGGTCCAATAGCAAACCGGCCTCTGGCCCAAATAGTTAACCAACCCCTGGTCCAATAGCAAACCGGCCTCTGGCCCAAATAGTAAACCAACCCCTGGTCCAATAGCAAACCGGCCTCTGGCCCAAATAGTAAACCAACCCCTGGTCCAATAGCAAACTGGGCTCTGGCCCAATAGTAAACCAGGCTCGGCCCAATAGTTAAGTGGCCTCTGGCCAGGATTGACCAAACCAGCCTCAAGTCTAATAGTTAAACTAGTCTATGGCCCAAATAGAATAACAAGGCTCTATTCTAAAGAGTAAACGGACCACTAGCCTAAACTGGCCCAAACCCAAACTGTAATTCCAGTATTAAGCCTAATTGTAATACCGGCCTTTGGCCCAAATCGAATTTTACAACTGGCGAAATAGTAAAACCAGAGTAAATGTAAAATCTGCCTTGACCCAAGGGGGTAATACTAGTTACAAGGCCCCAATAGTTAAATGGCTTCTGACCCTGACCCAAATGGTAGGTTGGCCTCTGGCCAAAATAAGAAATTTGCCTCTGGCCTAAAATTAAAACCAGGCGATCCTTAATAGTAAAACCCACCTGTAGCCTAAATAGTATGACCGCCACTGGTTGAAATGGCAAAGCCAGCCATTGGCCCAACTAATAGTACATGCCTCTGGCCCAAATAATAAACTGGGTTGGGCCAAAATAACAAACAGGCCTCTGGTCCTGACAGTTAATTGGCCTCTGACCCCAAATAGTAAACTGGTCCACGGACCAAGTAGTAAACCCGCCTCTGGCCCAATGGTAAACAGGCCTCTGGCCCAAATAGTAAAATGGCTGCTGGCCCTTGTGTATAAAAAGGACTCTGGCCCTCTAGTGATCTGGTCTATGTTCCAAATGGTAAAACCGGCCTCTGGCCCAAATAGTTAACCGCCTCTTGCCCAAAGAAAAACTAGTCTTTTGCCAAATAGTAACTGACCTATTGCCCAAATAGTAAATCGGCTGCTAGCCCTTGCGGTAAAAAGGCCTCTGGCCCATAAAGTAAAATGGTCTATGCGCCAAATGGTAAAAGCGGCCTCTGGCCCAAATAGTTAACCGCCTCTGGCCCAAAGTAAAACCAGTCTTTTGCCAAATAGTAATTGACCTATGGCTCAAATAGTCAACCAGCTGCTGGCCCTTGCAGTAACAAAGGCCTCTGGCCCATAAAGTAAACTGGTCTATGCGCCAAATGGTAAAACCAGCCTCTGGCCCAAATAGTTAACAGGCCTCTGGCCCAAAGTAAAACCAGTCTTTTGCCAAATAGTAACTAACCTATGGCCCAAATAGTCAACCAGCTGCTGGCCCTTGCAGTAACAAAGGCCTCTAGCCCATAAAGTAAACTTGTCTATGTTCCAAATGGTAAAACCGGCCTCTGGCCCAAACAGTTAGCAGGCCTCTGGCCCAAAGTAAAACCAGTCTTTTGCCAAATAGTAACTGACCTACGGCCCAAATAGTCAACCAGCTGCTGGCCCTTGCGGTAACAAAGGCCACTGGCCCATAAAGTAAACGGGTCTATGCCCCAAATGGTAAAACCGGCCTCTGGCCCAAATAGTTAACAGGCCTCTGGCCCAAAGTAAAACCAGTCTTTTGCCAAATAGCAACTGACCTATGGCCCAAATAGTCAACCAGCTGCTGGCCCTAAAAATAAATTTGGCATCTGGCCATAACAAGTAGGCCACGTGCCTTTGTACAGCCTTGATATGTATCCCTAAATTGGTGAGTGAACATGTTATTTATTGTCCCCTATATGGTCCAGGGCACCAGGAGCAAAGTCTTTTTAAAGAAGAAACGGGAGAACTTCAATGCAGAGCCAATGACAGATGAAGGTTGGACTGGCAGAGCCAGGCATGCAATGTGTCACCAACGATTAGAGGTGTAACTGCCGATAATGACCACGAGTACTGGCACACAGTTGACTGTCTCTGGAGGATGCTCAGTTGATGATTCTATGGATGACTCTTTGTAAAACAAAAGCTTTAAAGTATGACCTGGCAATTTCGTTGCTTGTCCAGCTGACTTTACTTAGACCAGCCCCAGGTCAAATGCAAATAGGAACCAACCCTATTACCCAAAGTGAAAATGGGCCCTAGGCCCAAACAAAAATAGAGATATACATACCAGCCTCAGGCCCAAATAAAAATAGGTCTGAAGTCCTAATTAAACCGGCATCAAGCCCAGCCAGGTAAACTGGCCTAAAAAGAGAAGCTTCATGATAGGAACTATCAACACAGATGTCGTTGTCATCACGGTTTCATCCTTTGCTGAAATCAATGCATCAGAGCTGTGGATTGCATTCGAACAGGTACAAATTTTCGCTACATGCCAGTGCATAACATCTACTACACCTCAATGGGCCCCGAAAGAGCAAGGTGTTTAACAGCATTTCACGCATTCACAGGGTGTGATCAGACATCCTTCTTCGCTGGAAAAGGGAAGACATGGAAGGTATTTGATGAGGTGACAGCAGCATTCCTATTCTTGGCCAATTTGCCAACTGCGGAGACAGTTGATAACTGCTTGAAAACACTCAAACGATTCGTTGTTTTGATGTACCATCGTACAAGCGCTGAAATTAGCGTTGACAGAGCAAGGAAAGAGCTCTTCACAAAAAAGGGCAGATCGGCAGAGGCCATTCCACCATCAAGTGCATCACTGTATCAACAAACCAAAAGGGTTGCGTACCAGGCTGGACTTGTTTGGGGACAATCCTTGATTTCAATGAATGACTGCCCTGTCCCTCGTCTTGGGGTTGGCAAAGAGCCCAAAATGGAAATTTGAACCGTTCTGGACAGCACTTCCTGAAGCACCGGAAAACTCGGTGTCTGCAACAAGCATAAACCCGTATAAAAATCGTCTTGACTCTCACTGGGCCAAGCATCAATACTGCCTGGAGCCATTCAACAAATGAACGACGAAGAACTCTTACGTGCACGGACGAACTTAAAAATCATTTGTTTTCATATAGATTGGTCAAGTGGCTTATAGCTGAGTAACGGCCGTTACGGTAACAGTTACAGTTACAGTTGTCGTGGACTGCTAAAGTGTAGTTGCAATCCGGAAAAAGGATGTCGCGCACGCTGTCAGTGTGTAAGTGCTGAACTTCTTTGTACAGTCCTGTGCAAATGCAATGGCAATTGTGAGAGATAAAGAAAGTTCGTCGTTTTAAGGACAAATAAAAATCATACAGAACTGGTTAATGCATTTCATAAATAGACCAAATAAGTTTGAATTTTGATAAACGTTTTCATTATGACATCATGATGACGTCACCATGACGTCACTGTCAAGTTACAGCTACAATGAAATTCTTCGTTAGAGGAAAATATAAGTTATTAACAACAAATTGCAATTGAAAATGAGATTAAAGTCGATGGTTTGGTCGTCAACTTGACAAAAAGGAGGTGATGTCGTGAAGCCATGATGACGTAATCATGACAGCACAACCACTAAAATCGCTTGGTCCCATATCTCCGATTAATCAGCATGTCGAATTATATGTTTGTGACAAGTTTCATGCTTTTTACCAAAAACCCACAATTTTACACCTTTCAGCTGGACTATATTAAACACCAGCATGAGAGTGGGTTTTGATTGAAACCTTTGCACACAGCAAATAAATATCTAATATGACCTTTGGCCTGCTCATAGAGCCTCAGATTTAGAATTATCAACAACACCGTACGCCTGAAATAGGCGATGATTTATCTAAAACATTAAAAGGTACAATTAAGAACGAGCTCACCAAATAAGACATTCCAAGAACGAAGGTTTCTTGAACCCAACAAACCGCCGACAGATTCGGTGAAATGGAACAACGATCAGAAACACCACGATCGGATGATGAAAACAAAATCCAAGCAAAAACTAACATAATCAGTAACTCTAAGAAAAAACTTATTTCTAAAACGAGTGAACAGCAAGTTTCCAGTTTAACTGCAAGAACGAAAGTGCTGTTTGATAACAAAGTGCTAAATAACAACAGGACTTATACAGGCCTAACAACCTCTTTTGTCCAAGGGGAAGAACTATTCAATTCCTGCGGAAGAAAGTAAGCTCCTTCGCAGTTACATAGGCTGAGCCACCGGTGATTATTAACTGCGGTGTAAACTTAAAGTCTAACCGAGATTTATTACCCAATCGGATTTACATGGGGTACGAAGATGTCAGAAGAGCTTAGATTCACGTGATAGATGGTCAATAAAACGTTCTTTTTATCCAAGGATAATCTAGTTTCAAGGAAAAAAAAACAACTCAATGCGTAGCAATAGTCAAGAAATCAGGTCCTAAAAAGCCTGTTTCTATTTTGAAAGAGAGTGTCAGTTATTTCATATACTGGTCGTCAAGTTGTAGCTCAGAAGAAACCTTCCAGGACTAATTATAGTCCGCTATTACTTAAAAACCTCGTCATTTCTTGAAGCGTATAAAGCGCAGCGCTAGCCGATAACGGCTGGTTTACATTTGAGGACAGTGCACCGTTGGTCTGAACTTCCGAGGCTTGGAAGAGCGCTTAAAGCTGACTCAATTGCGCATCGACAGATCTTGGCACTACGTCCGCGCTTTCGAAAATGCTGAAATAGAAGGCAGGTATATTTCAAAGCAACAGAATATAAGGTACGAGTTTCGGCTGATAATTCAGCGCAATTTTGAAATCTTCCAAATCTGTCGTCCCTGAAAGATGAACATAGTTTGAAGCTGGCAAAAAGAATGGAAAATGTATTCACAGAGTATGATGACAAACCAATTCATAGCGAAGAAAAGAGACAAGGGCCGATTAACGTGATTGCTTTTTGTTCCCAGTGAAAAATGGTCTAATTCCGCGAGAAACCGTATACCATCATCGAAAGAAACAACGCTTACAAAGGGAACCGGTAAAGAATGTGTTAGAGTTCATAACAACAACCTCGGAAAATCTGAAGATCAAGTCAATTAATACTGTAAGGAGCGCTAAATTTGCTAAACTTAGAAATGGACTTTGAATTTTTTGACCGTGAAGATAAAAAGTTGTTCGTTAAGTAAGACTTGGGGATTGCTGTTCGTCTATTTAATATACCTAATCTGATTGAAAAAATACACAATAATTCTCCAAAAAGGAACGCTAACGTTGAAACTGGCTGCTATCTGCTTCACGATTCAGCCTGCTACGCTTGGTGCTCAGGTTCGGGTATGTGGTTTTCTGTAAAAGCTTTATTAGGAAGAATTGCTTTCATATATGTAATTATTGTACGGGAACGTCAACCTGTTTTCCGACTATGCTGTTCGATAGTCACCCAGTCTCTATGATCAGGATCCACAGAGCTCCATTGGCTTCATCAGATTAAATATTTCAAGCATACACAACGTTAGTTACCATGTTATGGAAGTGCGAAACAGTCTATATTCAATTTCAAGAAGCCGATGTTGCATTTGGTATGGAATGTAAATGGCAAACGTGAAAGTAGAACAACAAGAAGAGAGATACAACCAAATAAAAGAGCAGATGATGTCAATGGCGCTTCTAATGAAACAGCGAAAGATCATTATCATGAACCGCAGGGCATCTTCTAAGGAATTATGACTTGTGGGCCAATCCAACAGGAGCGCTCGATTCACTAAGAAAAAAGTAAGGTCTGCAATCAAGACTATATCAATAAATGAATGGCTGGTAACTCCAGTGGCCTGCAAACACCTTTTCCGACCATGAAGCAAACATGTAATGAGAAACATGTGCCAAAGGTGCACTTCCCAAGGAGGGTACGGGGACATACTCCCTCGGAAAATTTTGGAATTTTATGTGTCTAGAGTCGCCCTGGTTGGGTTTTTGTGACTGAAATATGCTATAGTATATCTACCTACAAAATGATTCTATTTCACCAACTTAGAAAGGGCCCAATCTAGTGGGCCAAAAGCCACAAATTTTGCTCTTTTTACTGGGCCAGGAAAAGGGCCCACTGGGCCAATGGCCCAGTAGTTACAATGTTCAAAGATGCCCTGCATGAACGCAACTTAGTGAGTGATACCAGTGCGTTTTCTAACAATTCACTCTCATACTCTGCTATTCTTCTCTGCAAAAGATCTCGCAATGGCGCTACAGTGGAGACTTGCACAACTAGTTATTTTATACCACGCTTTACCGCGCTTGATGAAATTCATGGTTGAGCTACAAGTTCTAGACGCATGATGTACAGTATGTTGACTTTGAAAATACTGGTAAAGAATTTTTTTCGCAAGAAAAAGTACGTAAAGAATCATACAGTACAAACGATAAACGTAGAGTAGCTACATAAAGTGTCTAAACCCTCTAAAGGCAACACATAAACGCAAAGTCGAACGCGATCTCCCAAAGTTTCGGCTTCTCAAGGGGTAAGAACTTTTGATTATTGTAAGTCGTTGAAATTGGACAGGCGTACATTGCATTACCTAAGTATCATCGGAAAAGCACATGAACTCAAAGTCGCAAGTTTTTCGCCTTGTTCAGTAGGTAAGAAGAACATTTGGATAGGACTGATTAACAATTATCACTACGAATCTAAGTTTTTCTAATAGTTTCGGACCTTTTACACATCCGTGATACCTCAACAAAATGTAAAAGACAGTAGTTTTGCTTCAGACCGATGACAGAATGAATTTTGAAAGCTCAAAAAATTTGAGCCTCTGCGGAGGAGCACATTTTTAACTGTGCATAACTTTGTATCCGTAGCTCAAATGCAAGGCATGTCTTATAATATTTTGCTCCATTTTCAACGCTCTTTCATATGGTATACTGCAATTTGAAATATCTTGACTTTGATTTTTTACTGACCGGCAACTACATACGTCATCGATCACGTGACATCTGGCAATTACCAAAAAATGTCCCAAGTGCCAAAATATCCGCAATAGTGTAGTTAAGTAATAGCAACAATAAAATTTTCGGTTACCCAGTTTGCTAGATGGTTACAGTAATTTCCCTGTCTACCTGTGTTCACCTGTGTTCATCCGTGTTCATCGGTGTTCATCGGTGTTCATCTATGTTCACCTGTGTTCTGGCCTGTGTGGTGTTTTAGACCGGACCTGTTCAAAAAGTGTATTCAATGTTCAAAAAGTTTATGGCTATCTTGAAAACCTGGAATGTGGAATATTGGAATGGAATATTGGAATATTGGAATGGAATATTGGAATGTCCAAAACTCGTAAATTCGACATTAACTACACCTGGCATACGTGAACTTCACAATATGAATACTGTGGTAGATGTTCAGTACCGTGGGAAAGTTCAGCACCGTTGGGGATATCGGGGAGGCTTTTCTGTCCGAGTACAGTACGATATTCAGTGCGGTGGGGTGGGGGGTGGGGTTTGTAAACTGTTCTCAATCATCGAATCAGTTTTTTGCTGTTATTTTGGTAATTTGTCGCACGGAATACTGTAGGTACTACATCGAAAAATACAATGATACAACGAAAAATCAGACAAAAATAAACGTCAATGCCACAGGATGCGTTTCATTTATGCGCCTTGTAAAGGAGTGTAAATGCGACGAAAAGGCATTTGCGCTGAGAAAGAAACGCATTTACCCGATTTGCACCATAAAATTGACTATTAATACAAAGATTTATCAGGCTTTTAAAAGCAATGCATGTCTAAAAGTTTTTTTTGTTGGCTGTTAACGAAATTGAATATGGGATCGAGGAACGACTTACAAAAATTGAAAATTGTTACAAAGGTCGTTCACTAGATTAATTGTTCAACTGATACAGATACTCGTATTGTCACTCATAAGTAAACTTCAGACCAGTGTCTTTAAATTTCTCAGCTATTTTCTTATCCATTCTTTCATTCATTTCTTTAGTAAAATGATTCTTCCAATCTCCTATCTCTCCTTTACGATAAACCTGATGGATGGCTTAAGCATTTCCTTCTACCATGTCTTTCATGCGCTGTTTATCTTCACCTTCTTTCAATTTCTTGAAACTCAATCTTTCCACCAGATCTTCAACTGCAGACTCTGAGATGTCCTTTTTAAGAAAATCAGCAACTTTTCTGATACTTCCTGCCAAATCTCTTTTCATATCTTCATAGAACAGCAAACACATGTTTGGATGATGTCTCTTGCTCCATTGCTCCAAAGTTGTATCCCAATATGCTCCATATGTAAACAAGTCACTCATAAACCCCTTACATAGGCCTTCAAAATTCACAGTAAAACTGTCTGGTGTTATCTTGTTATAATAATGATATAGAGATACAAAGGTATCTTTAGGATTTCGCAAACATGTCACAACCTTGCAGTTGTCAAGAAATTTTGGAGGCAGCAGAGCATATGGCAAGTGTGTTTTGAAAATACGCGGTGATTTCATAAACTCGAATCTGTCAATAATGGAATCCTCGTAGATCCCACCCGTCATTTCCCTCACGAAATCAATCTCTAAAACTGGCACTCTTTCATGTAGGGGTATCTTTCTTGCCATTTCAATGTTTTCATAATTCATCACACTCCAAACAAGCTCTTGCGTCCAGTTCGTTCCAGTTTTAATCCAACCATGAACAAATATATCATCATTTCGAACTTCGAAGTTGAATATTTTGTCAGCATACTTTTCGTATGGTTTGAAGAAAATGTAATTTCCTGGTGAAGAAATAATTTGGGGCATAAACTGTTTTGGACGATTACTATCGACCAGTTTGAACTGAGCTTCATTTAGAACTTCATTCAGAGGTCTGAATTTGATTCCGGACATCTTTAATCTTTTGTCAGAGAGAGTTAAAGCTGTATGCTTGCCAAATCTAATGGAGAGGAACTCAAGAGTGCCACTGAACTGCCCACAGCCATACCATAGAATAGGCCACTGTTCACAGCAACCCCAAACGACCTCAAGGTCGTGACCTTGTGTCCCGTGACCGTGGCCCGTGACCTGTGATTGGCTGTAACTTCGATGATTCCATGACCGCTAAAATGTAATTGGCCAAAATAATGGAAAGCACAATAGGTTTTCATTTCTTTGTTCTTTGTTGACAAAGATCGAAATAGAACGGAACGACGGAAGGACAAGCTTTTTTTTTATTACTTTATTTTTCGTTGGTTCTTACAATAGCTTAATTTTAGCTAATACATACCAACCTAATCTACACAACTAAATTCTGAACAACATAACTAAACTTTAAAATACATTTGTAAGGATATGAAAATTAACTAGTAACAACTATAAGAAATATTAACGAATTATAAAACAAATCAACTAATATGTAAGCTACTATTAGGTGCCTAATAAACGGGGGTCCTAATGAAAATTTAATAAACGTAGTTTTCTCCTTTCACAAGTGAAATTTTTTCTTCCAAAATTAATAAACGGGGGGTCCTAATAAGGTCCGGGAGGGTGGGGGAAAAGCTCAAAATTAATAAACGGGGGGACGTATATTTGGCACCTAAGACTAGTATTGGAGTTTGGAATAATGTATAAAGACGAAATCTAAAATGAAAAATGCAAAACGATTGTAAAAATAAAACCTTTAAAATGATTTTTCACTTTATTGTTTGAAAATTTTATTTCACGTAAGTTATTCGTGACTGAAGGGAACCAAATGCTGAAATGCAAAACCGACCACGGGCTACAGTACAGTGGTACAATGGTATACAGCACTGACATGAATCACGGGTACAAATGAGATTACATTACATGGTCATTACGACTTGACATTGCAAGGTTATTAGATACAAGATCATTCTAAGGTCGTTACGTTAAGAACTGTTTAATTGATACATATGTAAACTCGTATTATCTATCACTCATAAGTAAACTTCAGACCAGTGTCTTTAAATTTCTCAGCTATTTTCTTATCCATTCTTTCATTCATTTCTTCAGTAAAATGATTCTTCCAATCTCCTATCTCTCCTTTACGATAAACCTGATGGATGGCTTGAGCATTTCCTTCTACCATGTCTTTCATGTGCTGTTTATCTTCACCTTCTTTCAATTTCTTGAAACTCAATCTTTCCACCAGATCTTCAACTGCAGACTCCGAGATCTCTTTTTTAAGAAACTCAGCAACTTTTCTGATACTTCCTGCCAAATCTCTTTTCATATCTTCATAGAACAGCAAACACATATTTGGATGATGTCTGTTGCTCCATTGCTCCAAAGTTGTATCCCAATATGGTCCATATGTCATAAAGTCACCCATAAACTCATCACATAGTCCTTCAAAATTCACAGTAAAACCATCTGGTGTGATCCTGTTATAATAATGATATAGAGATACATAGGTATCTTTAGGATTTCGCAAACATGTCACAACCTTGCAGTTGTCAAGAAATTTTGGAGGCAGCAGAGCATATGGCAAGTGTGTTTTGAAAAGACGCGGTGATTTCATGAACTCGAATTTGTCAATAATGGAATCCTCGTAGGTCCCACCCGTCATTTCCCTCGCCATATCAATCTCTAAAACTGGCACTCTTTCATGAAGGGGTATCTTTCTTGCCATTTCAATGTTTTCATGATTCATCACACTCCAAACAAGCTCTTGTGTCCAGTTCGTCCCAGTTTTAATCCAACCATGAACAAATATATCATCATTTCGAACTTCGAAGTTGAATATTTTGTCAGCATACTTTTCGTATGGTCTTGGCAAAATGTAATTTCCTGGTGAAGAAATTATGGAGGGCGTAAACTGTTTTGGACGATAACTATCCAATACTTTGAACCGAGCTTCATTCAGAACTTCATTCAAAGGACTGAATTTGATTCCAGACATCTTGAATCTTTTGTCAGAGAGAGTTGAAACTTTAGGTTTGCTAAACCTGATGGAGAAGAGCTGAAAAGTTACACGGATCTGCCCCACAGCCACACCATAGAATAGGCCACACTCTTTTTACAGCAACCAACGAACTCGTGATCTTGTGTCCCGTGACCATGACCCATGACCTGTGATTGGCTGTAACTTCCATCATTCGATGACTTCAAAAGAGCAAGGACGTAGCCATCAGCAGGAGGGTCTTGGAAGTTTGGTGGTTGGTTACCAGTCTAAGCCACTGTCCCGCTGATAATCAATTGGCATATCATGGCTACGTCCTTGCTCTTTTGAAGTTCTGCCATAAAAATGTGGCTGTATGCTACAAGTGCAATGGAAAATTTTTTGAGAATGGATGCCCCAACCTTCCACAAGATATGATTAAGGCATCTACGACCCAACGACAGCATTATGCTAAGGTTGCACGCGAGTAAAAAACTTCGAGCGAATTCTCAAAGGTGTACTTTCACTATAATTACGAGTGTATTTCGTTTTATAACCGCATGTTTTCATCGAGCATGGTTATAGTTTCAAATGAGCTACGTCCACGTTTGCTGCCAGTCCACCTACGACTTCTTCATCAATGCGGAATTAACTAGATTTAGTTTACTTAGATAAGACATAGACCTACCTTCTTTTCATCTAGAAGACCGTTCATGTTAATTTTGTTTTGGAAATGTTACTGTTATGTTGTGTTATTAAAAACATAGGGGCCCTATGGGCATGTTCGAAGAACGACTCTGGTTGAATATAGCTATTTCGGTCAAATGATGAAAGATGTTCATCAGTATGCACAACGATGACGATAATGATTATGATGATAATGGTGGTGGTTATGATGATGATGTTGATGAACACGATGATCATGATGCTGGTTGGTAGGGGTGATTGTGGTTGTATGTTGGGTATGGTGGTGGTGATAGAGGTGGTTGTGGTGCTGAAGGGGTGGTTGTGGTGGTTGTGATAGGGGTGATCGTGGTGATTGTTGTAGGGGTGGTTGTGGTGGTGGTGATAAGGGTGGTCGAGGTGATGGTTGTAGGGGTGGTTCCGGTGGTTGTGATAGGGGTGGTCGAGGTGATGGTTGTAGGGCTGGTTGCGGTTGTGGTGATAGGGGTGATCATGATGCTAGTTGATAGGGGTGATTGTGGTGGTATGGTGGGTGTGGTGGTGGTGGTAGAGGTGGTTGTGGTGCTGAAGGGGTGGTTGTGGTGGTGGTGATAGGGGTGGTCGAGGTGATGGTTGTAGGGTTGGTTGTGGTGGTGGTAGCGTTCCTTTAGATGTTGCACACCGTCAATGGTGGTGATGGTAATCATGATGATGATGATGATGATGATGATTATCATTATTATTATTATGACGATTTTCATCGTGAGGATAATAATAATGATGATTTGTTTTGAAAACTGTTTTGAAATTGCCGCTCTTTGGCAAAGCTCTTTGATAAATGTTGAGAATGCCTGAAATGTCATTTACCAAAGCAAGGTGGCAATTTTCCAGTTCCATTTAGTAAACAAGGATGAGTCAATTGTCACATGACCCCAGATTGACAAAAGTGCTTGCAGGCCGAATTGTGAATAACTAACCGCAAATTGCGCATAAATGGCCGAGACAATGGCCCTAATGGCATTCTTGACAATGGCCCTATTGTTACACGTTTTCCATTGTTCAAGCGTTGGTTAGTTAGTTAGTGACACGCCACCCCACACCAATGTGTTCGAAGTTCTTCGAACACAAACATAGGGGCCCTATGGGCATGTTCGAAGAACGACTCTGGTTGAATATAGCTATTTCGGTCAAATGATGAAAGATGTTCATCGGTATGCACAACGATGACGATAATGATTATGATGATAATGGTGGTGGTTATGATGATGATGTTGATGAACACGATGATCATGATGCTGGTTGGTAGGGGTGATTGTGGTTGTATGGTGGGTATGGTGGTGGTGATAGAGGTGGTTGTGGTGCTGAAGGGGTGGTTGTGGTGGTTGTGATAGGGGTGATCGTGGTGATGGTTGTAGGGGTAGTTGTGGTGGTGGTGATAAGGGTGGTCGAGGTGATGGTTGTAGGGGTGGTTCCGGTGGTGGTGATAGGGGTGGTCGAGGTGATGGTTGTAGGGCTGGTTGTGGTGGTGGTAGCGTTCCTTTAGATGTTGCACACCGTCAATGGTGGTGATAGTAATCATGATGATGATGATGATGATGATTATCATTATTATTATTATTATGACGATTTTCATCGTGAGGATAATATTAATGATGATTTGTTTTGAAAACTGTTTTGAAATTGCCGCTCTTTGGCAAAACTCTTTGTTAAATGTTGAGAATGCCTGAAATGTCATTTACCAAAGCAAGGTGGCAATTTTCCAGTTCCATTTAGTAAACAAGGATGAGTCAGTTGTCACATGACCCCAGATTGACAAAAGTGCTTGCAGGCCGAATTGTGAACAACTAACCGCAAATTGCGCATAAATGGCCGAGACAATGGCCCTAATGGCATTCTTGACAATGGCCCTATTGTTACACGTTTTCCATTGTTCAAGCGTTGGTTAGTTGGTGAGTGTGTGAGTGTGTGAGTGTGTGAGTGTGTGAGTGACATCCACCCCACACCAATGTGTTCGAAGTTCTTCGAACACAAAAATGACCACACTTTTGATTGATTGGCTCTCTTTATCAATTTGCATCCTCTTCGTTTGATGGTTGTTTGAATGTTTGCATCTCAAAGGGCTTCTTAAAATTCTGATAGGAAAGTGTAATTTTTTTTTTTCTTTCTTTCTTTAAAGTTGGTAGCACTATAGCTTAAAATTAACAAACTTTTAGCTAATTTAAACCAACTAGCTAAAACTATTAAATTAACAATGCAAAAGCAAACTAACAAGTAACAGCATCATAAATTTGTTAAAAAGAAGAAAAACTTTGAATAGAGTTAAACATAACCTACGTTTTGAATATATTGTTTGCATAAGTCACATGTACATTTGAAATTCGTAAAAGTTTTGATTCTATTCTTAAATATATCTAAAGTAGGGGCATTTTTTATTTCTAAGGGAATTGAGTTCCAAATTTGGTTGCATCTATATGAGACAGTATTGAACCCATATAATTTATAATTAGGCTTGGTATTTATCTTCCGTGTAATGATTTTAAAATGTGTGATATATGCACGAAAACAATTTTAGGGCATGGGTATTATATCAGATCCTACGCCAAGACTCTTCATGGGTCCTAATTCTGGGTAACTCTTATGGTTCCTGGTCCTGGGTCCACCTTATGAGTCCTGGTCCTGGGTCCTGGGTCTTACTTATGGGTCCTGGTCTTGGGTCCTCCTTATGGGTCCTGGTTCTGGGTCCTGGTCCTGGGTCTTACTTATCGGTCCTGGTCCTGGGTCCTGGGCCTGGGTCCTCCTTTTGGGTCCTGGGTCATCAAATTCCGGTATGCCAGTTTGGACTAATAAAAAAACAAACAAACAAAAAAATAAATAAATAAATGAATCAAAGAAATGGAAAAAAAGAAGAAGAAGAAGAAGTAGGAAAAAATGACTTTTAAAGCCTTATACTTTTTCAAATTGAGAAATTGAATTGAATTTAATGTGCTCTTTACTTACTAGTAGTTTTGTTAATTACTGTCTCTGTCATGTTGTTCTTAATCCTGTAGTGTAAAGTTATGTTTCCCTGCAATGTGTAATGTTGAGTGACAATGATGTAAACCAGTTTCCGTTTTCTTATATTTTATGTGATTCATTTTAGTTTTTGAGTTAGTCTTGGTTTTGAGTTCAATCAGAAAAGATCAATACAGTAAAAGAATCAGAGTTGTATTGTTTCTTAGGGGCTAGGCCTTTGGCCTATGCCCTTAGGGTGTTTCTTGATGACTGCCATAAAAGAAAAACCCCATGAACGCTACATATATTGATGTCTTTCAAAAATTGTTACAAAGGTCGTTCACTAGATTAATTGTTCAACTGATATTTATATTCGTATTGTCACTCATAAGTAAACTTCAGACCAGTGTCTTTAAATTTCTCAGCTATTTTCTTATCCATTCTTTCATTCATTTCTTCAGTAAAATGATTCTTCCAATCTCCTATCTCTCCTTTACGAAAGACAAGATGCATTGGGTCAGAATCAACTCCATCGCCTTTCAACTGCTGTGCATCTTTTTGCATGTTCTTGAATCCCAATCTTTCAACCAGATCCCGAACAGCACAATCAGGTAGATCTCTTTGAAGAAATTCAGCAACTTTTCTGATACTTCCTGCCAAATCTCTTTTCGTATCTTCATAGAACAACAAACACATATTTGGATGATCTTTGCTGTTCCATATATCCAACAATGCATCAAAAAACGGTGAATATGCCACCAGATCATTCATAAATCGATCAAAGAATCCCTCTAAGCTCCCAGTTAAACCTGGGGCATACAGATTAGAGTGATGAAACAGAGATACAAAGGTATCTTTAGGATTTCGCAGACATGACACGACTTTGCAGTTGTCTAGTAGATTTGGAGGCAGTAAACTAAACGGTAAATGGGTTTGAATAAACGTGGTGATTCCATAGCTTCGAACTTGGTTAGAAACAAAACATCTTCTTTCACTGCACCTTTCATAATAGTATCCATCGCCATATCACTCTCTAACATTGGCACTCTTTGATTCACAGATAGCTTTCTTGCCATATACATTTCGAAATACACGTTTTTTTAAAAAGGAACCTCAACTCTGAGCTGAGGCTGGAGTTCCTTAAATTTTCAACAAAATGAGGCTGAAGTTCCTTATGCTGTTCCTTTTCGTGAGATATTCTTGAATACTAATTTTTACAGCAAATTCATATAAACTTGCTTCATTTTCTAACTTTAAATATAAATTGAGTCTTTTTTGGAAGAACGATGGGAAATACATTGTTATTCTGCTATTTTTTGCACAAATCGTCTTGTTCTTGAAAAAATTATTCTTAGTTTTTCATCTGAGCTTAGTCCGGTGGCCAAATGCGAATTTCAAGGATGACCTTGACATCGAGTACATATGGGTTTTATTTTATTTTCTGGTTATATGGTGAAAGAAGACTCGAAAAGCCAAACTTGCCCTTCCAAGTGTTGGGCAAATTTTTTATGATCCGCGGAAGATGCGTCATGTCCAAGGTAAAAAATTCATCGAAAAAATTTTATAAATTGTCAAAACATGGTATTGTTTGGTCTCATTCGAATGGAAATTGACTCTAGATTCCAAATATAGTATCAATATTAGTCTCCGCATATAAAAATAAAATATATAGCTCAAGGAATTGGACTTTTATAAACAAAAATCAAAAAGTAAATGTTAAATTAAAAATGTTCTTGAAAAATTATCGTTAGTTAGTTAGCATAGCTTGTATGTTAGTGACTTAGCTAGTTAACTTTAGAAGATAGTAAGTTAGTAAGTAAGTCAGTTACCATATTAGTTAGTTAGTTAAATTTAGTTTTTTTGTTAGTTTGTTGGGTAATTTATTTGTTGGTTTGTTAGTTAGTTAAATAGTTAGTTTGTTTTATTAGATAGTCTTATCGCTAGTTAGTTACGTAGTTACTTACTTAGTTGGTTAGTTAGTTAGTCCGTTAGTTATTTAGTTGTTACTTAAGTAGCATAGCTTGTAAGCTAGTCAGTTTGTTAGTTCGCTGCTTTAGAAGATTTTAAGTTAGTTAGTAAGTTAGTTTGTTAGTTTGCTAGTTAGTTAGGTTTATAGTTAGTCAGTAAGCTACTTAGTTAGAATACCTTGTAAATAAGTCAGTTTGTTCGTTAGCTACTTTTGAAGATAGTAAGTTAGTTAGTAAGTTACTTTATTAGTTAGCTAGTTAGTTAGGTAACTAGCTAGATAGTTGTTAGTTAGTTAGTTAGTTAATTAGTTGATTAGTTGATTAGTTATTAGTTAGTTAGTTAGTTAGTTAGTTAGTTAGCTACTCAGTTAGTAAGTTAGTCAGTTAGTTAGTTATTTAGTTAGTTAGTTATTTAGTTAGTTAGTTAGTTAGTTACTTAAGTAGCATAGCTTGTAAGTTAGTCAGTTTGTTAGTTAGCTATTTTAGAATATTGTAAGTCAGTCAGTCATTTAGTTCGTTAGCTATTTTAGAAGATAGTAAGGTGGATAGTAAGTTACTTTGTTAGTTAGCTAGTTAGTTACGCAACTAGCTAGATAGTTGTTAGTTAGTTAGTTAGTTAGTTAGTTAGTTAGATATTTAGTTAGTCAGTTATTTAGTTAGTGAGTTAGTTTGTTTGTTTGTTAGTTAGCTATTTTAGAATTTTGTAAGTCAGTTTTGTTAGTTAGCTATTTTAGAAGATAGTAAGGTGGATAGTAAGTTACTTTGTCAGTTAGCTAGTTAGTTAAGTAACTAGCTAGATAGTTGTTAGTTAGTTAGTTAGCTAGTTAGTTAGTTATTTAGTTAGTTAGTTAGTTAGTTAGCTAGTTAGTTATTTAGTTAGTTAGTTACTTAAGTAGCATAGCTTGTGAGTTAGTCAGTTTGTTAGTTAGCTATTTTAGAAGATAGTAAGGTGGATAGTAAGTTACTTTGTCAGTTAGCTAGTTAGTTACGTAACTAGCTAGATAGCTGTTAGTTAGTTAGTTAGTTAGCTAGTTAGTTAGTTATTTAGTTAGTTAGTTAGTTAGTTAGCTAGTTAGTTAGTTATTTAGTCAGTTAGTTACTTAAGTAGCATAGCTTGTACGTTAGTCAGTTTGTTAGTTAGCTATTTTCGAATATTGTAAGTCAGTTCGTCAGTTTGTTCGTTAGCTACTTTAGAAGATAGTAAGTAAGCTAGTAAGTTACTTTGTTAGTTAGCTACTTAGTTAGGTAACTAGCTAGATAGTTGTTAGCTAGTTAGTGTTAGTTAGTTAGTTAGTTAATAAGTTAGTTAGTAAGTTAGTTATTTAGTTAGTTAGTTAGTTAGTTAGTTAATAAGTTTGTTTGCTAGATTGTTAGTTAGTAGACATAGCTTGCATGTTAGTTAGTTAGTTAGTTAGGTAGTTAGTTAGTTAGTTAGTTAGTTAGTTAGTTAGTTAGTTAGTTAGTTAGTTAGTTAGTAAGTTAGTTCGTTAGTTAGTCAGTTAGCTAGCTTGTTAGGTAATTAGTTTGTTTGTTTTTAAGTTAATAAGATTGATTAAGTTAATTAGTTGTATTAGTTAGTTAGCTAGCTAGTTAGTTTCTTAGCTGCATAGTTAGTTAGTTAGTTAGTTAGTTTGTTAGTTAGCTAACTACAATGCCTGCCAGAATTACTTGGAACGCCCATCATATTTGTAGGCTTAACTAAGTAACTTACAAGCTACGCTAACTAACTAACTAAATAACTAACTAACTAACTATTTAATTATCTTACTAACTAAGTTACTAACTAAGTAGTTATCTAACTAATCAACTACTAATTAACTGACTAACTAACTTAGTATCTTCCAAAGTAGCTAACTAACTAACTGACTAACTTACAAGATAAGCTAAGTAACTAACTAACTTACTAACTAACTGACTTATTAACTAACTAACTAACTAACTAACTAACTAACTAACTAACTAACTAACTAACTAACTTACTATCTTCCAAGGTAACTAACTTACTAACTGACTAATTAACTAATTAACTTAATAACTAACTTAATAACTAACTTACTATCTCCCAAATTAGCTAACTAACGAACTGAGTAACGTGCAAGCTATGCTAACTAACAAACTGACTAAATATAATAAATATAAATATAACTAAATATAACTAAATATAACTAGTTACCTAACTAACTAACTACCCTTTGTAACTAAGTAACTAACCAACTTAATATCTTCGAAAGTAGCTAACTAATTACCTGACTAACTAAGAAGCTACGCTAGATAACTAACTATCAGACTAACTAACTAAGTAACAAACTCAGTATCTAACTAACTCACAACTAATTAACTATCTAACTAAATAACAAACTAACTAATTACCTAACCAACTCACTAACTACTAACTTACTTACTATTTTAGTATCTTCCAAAGTAGCTAACTAACTAACTTACTAACTTACAAGCTATGCTAACTAACTAACTAAAGATAATTTTTCAAAGAGCATTTTTCTTAGCTTTTCTTTTTTTGATTTTTTTTTATAAAAATCAAATGTCTTGAGCAATATCTTTGATCAATATATACAGAATCTAACCTTATTGCCAAATTCGGAATCTACAGTCAATTTCCATTCGAATGAGACCAAACAATACCATGTTTTGACAATTTATAAAAATTTTTCCATGAAATTTTTACCTTGGACATGACGTATCTTCGGCAGGTCATAAAAAAATTTGCCCAACACTTGGAAGGGGCAAGTTTGGCTTTTTCGAGTCTTCTATGACTATATAAACAGAAAATAAAATAAAACCCATATGTACTCGATGTCAAGGTCATCTCAACTGGCCACCGGACTATTTTATTAAAAAAATTGTATGCCGTCAAAATGTGGACTTATTTCGGAATTGACCCTAAGTATCTTTGGGGATTATTTTTTTTACGCAAAGATTAAAGCGGAAATAGTTTCTTATTTTTTTCTCATTTCTCAGACGATAAAGAAGAGTTTCTTGATTTTTTTCAAAAAAGGCATATATAGTTGCTTATAGACGGTTTCTTATAAAAAAATTAAGTGTATTCTATCAGATCTCCAGGCCGAGATGGCTTGTAACCTAATCTACAAACATTACAAAATAATTTAAAGATAAATTAAGTAAATGAAAGTTACAGGTTTACAATAGCAATAATGCATCGTATAACGAAATAAGCAACATTGCTATGAGTACAACAAAAATTGACCATGAAAAATAACAGAAGAGTAAAAAATAAGAGTCATCATATTAAAATTTCACTATGAATTTCTTAGTTAGCAAACATGTTAATGTCAAGTTTTCAAGTGTTTGATTAAAATATTCACCTTCGATATCCTCGATATTCAAAGGAACTGTAACCATCTCATCCATCAGTGAGAGACCCCTTGCCCTTCACCTAGTACCCAACCCTTGTCCCCACCCATTACACTCTGTGTGCACTCCCCATGTGAATCATGTGACCACTTCGCCCCTTATGAAATCTGCGTGCGCAGGTGCGAGTGCGAGTGACCTGAGATATCTCAAAATGGTGGACGCTGGAATGCCAATCTGGTGTTTATTGCTCTTCATGTTTGCATACAAGTGCGAATGTTCAACATCTACGCCTTTTTTCATATGGACAAACAATGTGTAAGTTATAAATTAACTTACTTAAATTTGAGTAGCTTTTTATGAAAAAGAAAGGCTGTTATTTTGTCGGCCACGGTTTTGATATGATGGTAAGGCCCAAAGCAAACCAGAAAAGTCCTATAGGTACGGAAGGTACATACGGTAGGGCAAGAAGCCCTTGTTGTGATCATGTTGTGATTGACTGACCTGGTGATGCACAGCAAGCCTCTACAATTTTCCTCTCAGTGGCAGGTTAGCTGACTGCTCCGTACCAGATATGGGGCAATTATTCTATGTTTTAAACTTATTTTTTGGAAAATATGAATAGGTATATAGTCCGATTCAATGTCGACAATGACCTGCCAACTAGATTAAAACGCAAGATATCAGGTTTTTAATGCATAAATCATATAAAGCATCCAAAACTTAGTCTAGATACAAAGTTTCACTGTTGAGGCGCATTTATTCCTAATTTTATGAGCGTTCAAAGTGCCCGTTTCCATAGAAGCTTTGACTGTGAAAAAGGAAGAAGGTGAAACCAGGTTGATAGGGTAGCTAGGGGTGTAAAAGTCTTAATGACATTTACGCACCTTGAAGAAGTTAGATTTTTAAAGGGGCCAAAGCAAGTTGTTAATGAAAATTCAGGTGTTATCTTGCCTTGCAGAGAATTGCCTAAAACATCTGAAAGTGGAGTCTCTCTTGGTCAAAGCGTATTACTAAAAGATGTTCAAGAAAAATACTTGAATCATTTTTTGCATGATTCGTCAAAATATACTATTTTGTTCTTGCAGGATAAGGTAAAACATTTTGATAATCTTTTGAACTTGTCAAGAGGTGGAGCTCAGTGATCAAGGAAATCAGTAAATTTTAGTTAGTTTGTCAGTTAGTTAGTTATCAGGCCTTTCAACAGGGGGCAAGCTATAGCATGTACACTTGAAGGCACACACCCAAAAGGGTCACAAGAAGGATCGATTGCACACCCAGGATCCTTGTTTTCCTTTGTTGAAGAGCAAAATAATTTGTGTGGTTGTTTTACTGTTTGATTAGGAGTCTTGTGTTCAGTGTCAGTGCTTAGCTTACAGAATAAAGTAATTCAACTTCTCTCTATCTGAATCCATGTTTTGTTTTCTCTATCAATAGTAAATAACAATCAGTTGTCACATCATATTACACTATAATTGTCAGACCATTTTGTTTTTCAATTTACACTAAGTTCTTCATATGTGATATGATAGATGTATACAGTATGGGATATATGTATACGATAATACTATGTACATGCTCTTTACTCTGATTGCTGTAATTTAAGCAGCACACCTAACTTCACTGAGGCGTGGGACTGATAACTCGCTCTAAATTTAGAGTGTGAAAGGCCTGAGTTATTTAGTTAGTTAGGCACATACACTTATTGCTTTATAACATCAGATTCAGGCATATTCATGCTCACAATTAAGTACCACAATGAAGTATGTTTCATAAGCTACTGTTCTTATCAATTGTTATTAGCTAAGTACCTGATGTTTTCTTTGTTTCTTTTCCAATATAGTTGAGCTTAGATGACCTCACAAAGTATAGCAACAAAATATCTGATGGAAAATCAGTATTTGAGAATTTGAAGAAGTTTCTTGGTTCTGAATCAACTGTCACATTACCATCTGTAACCAAAGATGATGATGAATCAATCATAGAGACATTGAAAAAGCAACACAGTGGACATTTTGAAGAAATTTTCAGTTCTGGTCAGTATTATTCGGTATTAGTGTCATATTGATTTAATTGTAAGCCAAAGTTTTGGTTATTTAATGGATTATGGTTTTGAAAAACTCTTCACTTTCTTGTTTTAAACCTATACAGACTTCTTGTTTTAAAATCTATTTATACAGATATTGATGATTGGAAATTCAAGAAGGACAGCATTAGCAATGCGAAGAAAAATCTGTTTGTTTTTCATCTGCCACCAGTGAAAGGAAGGTGAGGGACTTTTTCTTAAATCCCATTTTATTCCACTTTATAAGCTTACTAAAAATCAATTTATATATCTCTATCTTCATTTTAGCACTGAAGCTGGCAAAATATCTATTCTATCGAGCAATGGTAAGTCATAAATTAAACTTTATTAAAGTTTTTTTATACCTATTTCATTTTTTGAGGTAGGCAGCAGAAGTTCCTTGTATTTTCTTCGGAAACAGAATACAATAGTTTCTTTCTTTTTAAAACAATGTTTTTAGTATAACTCGTTATCAAGTAAGACACTTGCACATTATCAAATTTAACTTGCCATATGACAAGTTAATGCTGAAAACTTTGTCTTAAAAATTAAAAATCATATAAAAATGTGTACTTGTGTTTTATTTGCTCTCATTACTGCTTGCTCTGATACTGTGCTGAACTGAACATATCATTAAACCTCAAATGTAATAACTGTGATGAGTTGAAACTCTTTTTTTCGTGAATTTGTATTTCTAGTGTATTTATACTTACCGTAAATCCTCGAATAAGCCCCCACCCTTGAATAAGCCCCCCTCTAATAAGCCCCCACCTAAAAATTCATTTTTGCAAATAAGCCCTTCCCCAAATAAACCCCCCCTCGAATTAGCCCCCATCAAAAAAATTGTTTTTGCAAATAACCCCCTTATTCGTGGATTTATGGTATTGAAAAAGATAATGCTTAAGTGCGTGAAAACCAGGGAGTGCCTTACAGAACAGCTGCTCTGCTAAAGCTGTAAACCTGCCATAATGTTTGATTTATTTTTTGATGGAATCATAGATCAGATGATTGGCAAAGTGATTACTGAATTTGCATCAGCTGGGACATATACAGCGATTTTGACTGCAATGCAACCTTCAGATGTAAGTGATAAACTCATTCTTCTAAATGATTTGATAATTTTGATTTTTGATGACAGAATAAAAGAAAAGACCACTTAGCTAACTGCTTGCTTCGAGCTTAACTGGGGTCCCAGCAAGAAAAAAATTTTTTCCACCCCTGGCTAGTAACTTCTGAAAAGGCTTTAAGATTTTAATATATGAATATATATTTCTACATCTTTTCTCCCTAGATCGTTGACAAGATGACCGCAGAAGAAATCTCAAATGCAAATAATGATTTCAAGCGCCATCTCCTGAGCACAAATGCATCAAAGCACAATTTCTACAACTTCAGTGATTGTGTTTATATCTACACAACAAATATTAAATTCCGCTTTATGAATGAAACTGTCAGTTTCAACGAATCGTCTCACACACTTAGTGGCTCTTGCACCAAAAATCAATCAAGGTAAGCCATGTTTGATGACAACTCAAATACCGTGTTTCCTCTAATTGGCGTCCACCCTCTCCCCCCCCCCCTATTTGCACCTCTCTTATTAATGAAATTTATGAATAAACCGCCCCTCTCTTTTCAGGGCCCCTGTGTTAAATATCTATGCGGTTTTTAGTTACTCGGCGATTTCATTGAGCTCTATAGCTCAGTGGAAACGTTGTTGGCTCTCTGGCCATGCAGTCCAGGTTCGAATCCCATCAATTGTGGTAGGCCACTTGTGGAAAAACTTATCCTAGTGTTCGCCATTCATGACAAATAAATACAAATATGTATGGTGTTGAAGACAGCTCAACATAGCCGAAACACAAAATGCAAAACGGGAGGAGAGTCTTGGGCTTTATGACTTATAGAGTTACTCGGCGATTTCATTGAGCTCTATAGCTCAATGGAAACGCCGTTGGCTCTCTGGTCATGCAATCCGGGTTCGAACCCCTTCTATTGTGGTATGCCACTTGTGGATCTATCCTATCCTAGTGTTCGCCATTCATGACAAATAAATATGCGGTTTTTGGTATATAGCTTTTTAAGGGGTTAGATCGCTATGAAAGTAACCAACTCTGGGATTTGGAAATTCTCTTGCCTAACATACCTTAAACCCTTTATTTTAAGACTGCCAGTCCATGAATTGAAACAAACTTGCATAATAATGATTTTTAAGGATTTTAAGATTTCTTATAGGGATTTAACCTCTTAACTCCAGTGTAGAAAGCATTATTACAGAAGCTTATGGATGAAAGTAGGCTTATAATGAAAGACTAATAGTGGTGTACTTCCTGAAGGTTCAGCTCTTTTTAATTGAATACCCCATTGAGGCCCCGTTTGCACGAGCAGAAATGGATCGGATCTAAAGTGGATCCGATCTACTTTTAGTACGGGTAGGCCTTGCGTTTACACACAATGCGTAGATTCGATCCACTTTTGGTCCGCAAACTGACCTACTTTTGTATCGCTTTGAAGAGCGTTCCAGTTTAGACCCGATCTACTTTTGCATCATGTAAACAGGTGGATCCGATCCAAAACTGGCTCTCTTTGAAAATTTGATTACTTATACTATAGAAATATTTAGTAACCGCGCATTTGTCAGTTGCCAGACCCAAAAGTGAATCGGTTCCGTGCCTCGTGTAAACTGAAAGCCTATCCGTATCAAAACTAGAAGTTCGTGATCCGATCCACTTTAGATCCGATTCACTTTCTCTCGTGTAAACGAAACCTAATTTTCAGAGTACAAAACCCATTTTCAAACGTGAAAATTATAATAATTATCGTAGTAAGTAATACACTATTATTTTGGGAATTATTTTGGGATGATTGTTTTAGATAAAGAATTATACTTTTCTACTCTACATTTGCAGTATTTCTATTTTATTTGGCAAAACACTACCAAGCAAAGTTACCAAGTTCGACTTGAGGTGAGGCGTTTGTATTAAATTTTTTCTTTTCTTTTCAAACACCAAAACACGGTTGCTAGTCAACTCGTCCCACTACCAACTCGCCCCACTTCTAGGTCAACTCGCCCCACTTTCAAAGTAAACTCGCCCCATCTTCAAAGTCAACTCGCCCCCCTGAAGCCCCCAAACCCCCTTTTATCACACTGATAAATTCACTAAGTTTTGTTGTTTTCTATCATTTATTTCATGGTGGGGCGAGTTGACTTGACAGATGGGGCGAGTTGTACGAACACGTGCGCGCGACATGACTTGAAAGAGGTCCGACTTGACCATGTTAAGGCAGGGCGAGTTGGTAGTGGAGCGAGTTGACCTGTTACCAAAAACACAATGGTGTTTTTTTTTATTTTTCTATACTTTCTGATTAGTATATCTGAGTATAAATTCCGCCTTGGTCTGTTTCTTTAATCGTTTCCGTCTGTTTCTGACGTTTGTATTCTGAGGAGTGTCAGACGAAAAGCTTTTAAATGTGCCCAGAGATGGTTCCGCTGTTTCTCGTAAATTTCTGATGCAACATTGCTTGAAGGGGAAAGGGGTTCGATGCAATTATTTTGCCTGATACCAATAAAGTCGGTATGATTTCGGCACTGGCGTCTACATACTTTTTTTGAAGGATTGCAGTTTAAGAAAAATATACAGGATTGAAGAAAAGCTTTGAAATATATTTTATCTTGATTTTTCAGAATGAAATTCGACAACCTTCCAAACACGGACTGGACTTTATCAAGTGTTCAAGTAACGTACGCTGGATCGCTGAATGGCACCACAACCTCTGGAGATATCGAAATTCAATTTCCCAACACAGCCTCGATATTGACCGCGCCAAGGGCCATGTCGTATTCTTGTTCAATGTTTCAGTTGAATGGCAAAACTGCAGACAACAAAACTTCTGTTCTCATGTTTGATCGCTTTCAGGTTAGTCCTACTTTGTTTGCTGTTAGAAATGAGCTAATGTAGCTTTAAATCTTTGCAGGCTTGCTTCTTGAATCTTACAGTGTACACTCTTTTTTTATAAGAACAATTTTATAATAACGCGAGACTGGATTTTGCCCAATTTTTAAGAACAAAAAAGAGAACAAGCTGAGGCTGGCCTTTTTAAAAGCCCTAAGAATATCAACTAAATATGAAAGTACGACAGTCAGACTGAACATAAACAGCAAGCAAACAAGAAATGGACAAGCATGCTGCATTTTTACACAAACCTAGTACCACTGCAGATATTCACTGAAAAATATAGGTGTATTATTCCAAGGAATTAAGAACAGATTAAGAACATTTCAGGCTAAAAAAAGGCAAAATCTTAAGAACAGCCAGCTTCGATTAAAATTTTCTGGTTCTTTAAAAAGTGTAGTTGCCTTCACGTTTTGAGACGTCATCTGAGTAACTACAATCGCACAGAGCAAGCTGCCCATTATAGGTTTTACTGATTAATTAGATAAATCGGTAAAATCAGAATTTCCTGCGAAATCTAGCCGAAATTTCCTTCCGAAATTTCCTTCGGAAATAAGAAGTATTTAAAGGGTTCAAGTTGGTATCATGGAGAAAATTTCCTACAGAAATGCAATTTTTTAGGTTTTTGGGGCACGTGAGTTGAGGGAGTTGATGTTTTTTTGGTTTTTGAGATAAGAGTTTGCTGTTAAATTGGAGCACGTCGTAATACTACATATATATTCATGATGCAATTGATTTTGATGATCGCAGATGAATGATCTTGATTTTCATGATTATCATAATGACCATGATATTGATGATGCTGATATTAATAGTGTTATTGATAATGATTATTGAATGATTTTCGATGATTTTTCTGCTCATTCTCAATACAGGTCCAACCATTTGGCATCAAGAACAATCGTTTCTCTGATGCATACGATTGTGCCACATTCTTCACCATACCAATCCTAACTGGCCTATTTGTCACTGCCGTGCTTCTCAGCGTTATATTTGGTGGTATTATAGCCATGATGAGCATCTCAACTATGGACCGCTTCGACGATCCGAAGGGACCAACCATTCAAGTACCACACGAATAGTTAGTGACGTCATATGATTTATTTTTCAATAATCGGCATCGTCATGCTGCCTGGATTACCGGTAAACAGCTATTGCCGAATTTTGCAACTGAAAAGGTCTTAAAATTTATCTTCAATTATACTATTTAAATTTTTTTGTCATAAGTGATTGAAATAATGAACATTTTTTTTCTTACCAACCTTGGTATCTTAAGTGCATTCCGTTACACTGATTTGAGCCTAGAAAGAGAAAATGATACTTTGCTTCTTGGAGAACTGCAAGCAGCAGCGGAAACATTTCTAAAACGCTGTTCCGTCTGAAACTCCTCAGAATTATAAACGTCAGATACAAACTGAAAAAATTTACTAAGGGTGGAATTTATACCCAGTTGCGGATCGGAAGGCACCAATCAGAAAGTGAAGCTGAATCGGTATTTTGTTTTCAACACCAAAAAACACTGTGATCTTTTTGTAGTTGTCTATCTTTTTGATTGATGAATATCTGAGCATAAATTCAACCTCGATCTGTTTCTGACGTTTATACTTTGTGGTGTGTCAGACGAAAAAAGCTTTTAAGTAATTCCAGAGATGTTTCCGCTGTTTCTTGCAATTTTGAAATTTTGTTCAACTTAAAGACTATACAGATGAGAATGCACATTTTGGTGAATTATATGTCAATGCGTGGGATTTTCTTTGTCTAAGGAGTGAGCTTATAGTTACTTTTCCGAATATTGGTGACTTGGGGATTTCACGCAAATTTACTATCAAAGGTGAGAGATTTTTCTATACATTATGCAGTATATCCGACCCTTTTATTATTGCGCCTATGATTTTCCTGCTTCCAGTTTTAGCGCCCCCTGCTGAAATGCGCTTTCATTCACGTCCCTGGAATTTACGCGAACATGTTAAAACACAGGAGGCCCAATCGCATATATATCATGAATGATGTGACCTTAATACTTGTGTTGTTTTCTGCCTAAAACGTCCTATTTTCGATAAAGATATTTGGTTGTTGTTGTTGTTCACAAAACGCCACATTTTAATAGCTTTATGGGTATATAATAAATAATAGCTGTATTTTGAAGAAGAGAACTGATTTTAGAAATGCATTCAAAAGAATACCTGGCGAAGGAGAAAGGTAGCTACTTGCTGTAAAAACGTTCTCCTTGTTATGGAAAATGAGATAGGCAAGAGGTGTAGCGTAATTCACAGCCGCAATCGAGCCACACATGGCTGCAATCGAGCCGCACTGGCTCTCAGTAGCTTAATAGAAAGACACACAGTAGAGAAGAGAGAGGTACCGATGTAATATGCGCAAGTTTGCTATTGACTATTGTAAGTTTGATACTTAAAATTCTTCTCAAGCTTTAATTAGTTTTTAACATACATATTTAATGGCCTTATTCAATCCAATCAATTTCAAAGTCCCGTATAGCTGCAAGTCACCAATCGAAATGAATTTTCTCGAGGCGACATTCTAACAGACCACCATGAACTTATAATCTGGTACCCGTAATTGTGATGATATAACTACAATAATACTGCTTGTGCATTATAGATGTGATTTCATCTGCAATCAAACCGTTCTAAATCGAACGGAATCATTATCCTGGCTAAAGTTGGTCACCTAAGTTTCTGTTTGCTCCTGGAAAAGTTTACCATACTATCTGTGTTAGGCAAATCTGAAGCTCGTTGTGTTACAGCAAGGACGTTGCTTTTGACTATACACTTATTTTATCGTTTGTTGCAGCCTTTTTTTACTCCTGGCGATACTAGAAAGTCTCCGAAAATATAAAGATTTTAAAGATTCAGAGTGCTGAAGAAAAATCTGAGTTTGGTGCTGTAAAGAATAGTTTGGAAAGTCGAAGAGGGTAAAGTTATAAGAGAATAGGGCGATAATTTAAGATCCTAAAGGCAGTTTTTTTGGTATCGCAAAGAAACGTTTGAAAGAATAAAAGGAAGCATTGACAGAGAGAGTCTGCAAAGTTACTATTTTCCATCGATAAATTTAGTTTTGTTGGGTTTATACAGAAGCTAATCGGATTGGTCACTACCGTTGAACGTTGAACCGTGCAAGGTGAAGTTCGAGAAAGTCGTTTGGTCTTGGGCCTCGAAGGACTAATCGGGTACAAGATAGCTAGACATACTCTTCTTCTTTGGATAAATTATGGATCTAACCAGCGAGAATGGGTCAAACAATCGAGAGGACATTGAAGCTTTATATGCGAAACCAATGAAAGTGAAGAGCAAGAAAAACACACCAAGTATCACGAGCGAACAGTCTGAACAACTATACGACAAATTGGACCGACGCCCGAGTAATCGGATGTCAGAACGAGGCTTGCCACGCGATCTCCAAGTTCAAAACGAGGCTGTCAATGATGATTCGATGTCGATGGTTTCTGCTTCAAGAAGCATCATCAGCCAATCAGGGCAAAGCAACATGTCAATGGAAGGCTCAGAAGATGCGCAGCAATACCCCCTTGATGTTGTTGATACAAAAGACACTAATGATGTTGTGCGGGATCTGAGAGAGCTGGGACTGGTGAATCAAGCAGAGAGACTCGTTTCCGTGCTGCGCAACCGCTTCGATCTTGAATCACAGTTCATAGAAGCCTGCGCAGGCGATGGAATAACTATTGTTGAAGGTGATGATGATGATGCTGATGGCGAGCATAAATCAATCGGTGGCCTAAGAGTGAAAGGCATGACAGCTAATTATGTTAATTATGATGAATACGACCCTGATATCATCAAGAAATACGGCCATTTTGAGCGAGGATATAGCAGGGAGGAAATGGCTAATGACGCGGCTACATTGAGACGTCGTGCTGCTAATTTGTTGTGGACTGTTGAAAACATGGAACGCATGATCGACCCGAATTCCAGAGTGAGATACGTTAGACAAGAAGAAACATAATCAAAGAATAAGTTCCACTTTTTAATATACATTACTTATATATACTAAAAAAACTTTTGAATATAGTTAAATGTGAACCCATTTAAACTTAAGTAGGATGCAGTGTTAGAAGCTATTAAATACCGTGGAAACACCATAGCGGAACCGATGCTGTTAGCATAGAGAAATTCGCCAATTATAGTCTTCGTTTTTGGATGTACCTTGTACAGCGATGCCTCTTAATGAGATTCCACTATAAGTTATTAACAAAAGCTCATAGAACTTAAAAACAATAAAATGAATAAAAAACACTTTTTACTGAATTTCCCCTAAAGTCTTGCATATTGAAATACGATAACTGAGCTCCTAATGTACAAAAAGTAGATATATTTAGGTTTTAATAAAAGCTTTATTAAAGCAAACTTGAGAAATCTTATCTAAGATCAAATCAGCGCCGCCCCCATCGTCGCCCAAGCCATCGCCCTTAACGACTCTGTCGCTTACAGTCAGTTCACTTTGTTGGCGTTAACTCTGAAGCATGTCGTTTATTTAAAAAACAATTACTCAAGGAACAGTCTTAACAACAATGGTCATAAGCTGAGAACCCTAGAGAATGAAAGTACCCATTCTGAGGCTCAGGGTGACATCATTTTTGTAATTAAAGTGTATCCACTTCATGTAAAGCGACTAGCAACAAGAGATTTACATTCCATAACTGTGCATCCATTTTCAAGCTTTCCGTAACACATAGCTTGTTTAAAAACTGTTTTCGAATAATTCGTACAGGCTATTACTTTCAAAGTGGCTATAGATACGGGACCTGTCCCACCCTTTTCTCCCTCCTCTTACGAGATACAGAACTTTGTGGTAGGATTGATGATGTTAGTTTTAAGATGAATGTACAGTGTTGGGGGTTGGAGTAAAGGTTAGTGTTGGGTATAGTTTCTGAGTTAGTATTAGGTTAATGTTGGGTAGGTTTGCTTAAGGATATGTGACTCAAAGACTCCTGTATTCGCATATTGGTAGCCACTGCCCTTAAATCCTTAAATGTCTTAGTTTACAAGTTTGAGTTTAAGTGAAGATTTAAGAATATGTTTGACAACGCAAGTCTCGTATTTCTGGTCCTCGAGCCACAAGCATCTCTCTCCCACCTTTTTACAAGCTCTGTGTTTCATATCGCACTGTATTTCTGGCAGTCCAACTGCATGCTTGACATCCCACTCACATGTAGTATTGTTCCTCTCGCAGACCTTTCCTATAGGACACCCTTCTAGCTTGCATCTGCAGTCATATGCACCTCTAATGCCAGCCCTTTGCTGCCTCGAGAGATGCTCAAATGGTATCACCAAATCGCACGTACTAACCGTGATTGTGGAGTTTGAAATCGTGCCGCTGAGAAGATATTTTGTGCCCGGCTTGAGAAAAACGCCACAGGTACCTGATGTAGCAGCAGTGTACAAAATGGCCTTCTGGCGTCGTGGGTTGAATTCTTCTGTGTTGTTTTTCGGTGTGAAGATATTTTTCAAAGCCTCATTTCCCTTGAATATCTTTGTGATGTAGGTGTTGTAGTAGGCCAGGCTGGAGAAACGTCTTTCCGATAAGCTGAGGTTTTGCTTGTAAATGTGTTTCCCAGAAACGACAACGGCTTTTATAACTGAAATTCAAGTTGAAAGGGCAATTTAAGTCTACTTCAGTAAACTAACTCGTGGTATGAATGAAAAGAGTAGTTATGCCATGCATCATCAAAGAAATGAAATATACAAGGGGTATGTGATTTTCAAAATGTGCACTGCTTCACCTTTTCACGTGCGAGTATGTTTTTTATATTTTATATTTCGAATCTTAGATCGAAACCAAAAGCCGATTCCATCCCGGTACTCGACGGGTATAATTTCCTTGGCAGAGTTGCATCACCCACCACGACCATTCCCTGTCCTCCACCACGACCATCCCCTGTCCTCCAGCACTCCATGGTTATACAACTGCCTTTGTGGCTCAGCACCAATACACCCCTCAGCCCCTATTTCGGTCTGTTTCTGACGCTCGTACTCTGAGGAGTGTCAGACGAAAAAAGCTTTTAGGTATGCCCGAAAATGTTTCCGCCATTCATCGCAATTTTGAAATTAAATAGCCCCAAAGAAAAAGCCAAAAACGCAAAGGAAATCAATTCTACAGACCATGTCTAAGCTTTTTGTCGACGATTGCGTTAGTTTCGCTAGAATAAAATCAAATCCGTTATATTAGCGAACAATTCCTTATTAGCCAGGCTGTCTGGCTTAAAGGCTTTAGGATGTCGCGGTTTCATGTCCTTCTCTTCTTGAATAATTTTGTAAATTATTCTTTAAGCCAAAAGTAATGAATTTTCATAGCTACAGTAATGCAGCAGTGACGCAATAATCGAACGACAAGACTTTTTCGACAGACGCTATAACAGTGTTTCGTATAAAACCGCATACGGGTCATGTAATTTTCCAAGGTGATTATTTGGCAGCCAAAACTTTTGCCTCTGCTTCAACAGAGAACTAGACACTTTTTATAAGGTTTTAGTTTACAAGAATATTGAGGCTCAGAACTGGAAAGAAAATTTGACTAAAAAAACAAAAGTAAGCAGGTTACATTCCTACAGAAATCTGGTACCATAACGTACCTTTATTGAAACGGTGTGTGTAGAAAAGATTAAGAACATCAGAGACTTAAATTAGGCCAAACTTTAAGAAGAGAGAGCTGCAGTAGAAATTAACTGATTATTCTAAAGAAAACTCGACGCTTAGCTGCAAAGCAAATTATAGTAAATCTTAAGCGAAGCGTTTAACTAGAGCAGTGTTTACTTACCGAAATCTGTGCTTGCTGAGCAGAAAATTTCTTGTGGGTGTCGAGGGTAGCAGCTACAGCTCTCGGCCTGCCCGTGGAGAAGAGCGAGTAAAACAAAGAGACAGCTATAGTAAAACATCGCGAAATTAATTAGCTTGGACGAATTTCGCAGTCTTCAATAACGTTGGTTGAGTTTATTCTGAGCTGAAGATCTTGCAAACGATCCGCAAAGAGTTCTGTGTCTGCGTACGATAACCTTTGCAACGCGTATACTAGACTTTTCCTTCGATAAAAGACTCTGACAAATCAATCTTTATAAGTCGTTTCAGCAGCAAAAACGTCCACTGACTCACACTAATTTGACGTCAACTGACCGTAACACAAAGAGTATATTCTGTCTTTAATATAAAAAACATATATGTGGCCGATACTTATCAGTACTGGCTACAAAAGACCTTATACTCCATAAATCCCACATCAATCAGCCGACAGTTGGGGTGGCTCCTCTTCATTGTTCCTCCTACTTTTATGGATTTCTTTCCTTTTATGGCCCTGGCTCCTTGTTTTTTCTATTACTTTTCCCCAGCCAGCGAGCCGACTGTGATGGAATTCGCGAATCTAACTTTTTGGAATATTTCAGAATTTTCTGAGATTCAAGTGTCTCTCCCAGCAGATTAACCGCCTAAATCTCCTCTTAGTTTCATTCCTTATATTAAAAATGCTTAATGGAATAAAGCTTTAGGCTAATTCGGAACGGAAAACTGACTTACGCGCCTTAAGCCTGTACGTAATGTAAAGGCTCTGTGACGAAACTGGGAGACATTGTTTGTTAGACTTGTGGAATTTTCTCTAAAGGGACAATAATCTTGTTAGTTTCGCCACCCATCAATTTTTACGCATTTAATATCCTCTTGCAAATTTTTAGTGAACAGCAGAAATTTCTCCACTTTTTAATAAGCAACTGCTCAATAAGCATCTTGGGCTGGACTGACGTTAACATTAAGCAAGTTTATGGCTCAATTGAATTACTGTAAGCAACTAAGAAGTTAAACAACCAGGCTGCAGCATTCATGTAGAAATATTATTTTGGCATTAAAAGATATAACATCTATTTTTGCACTATAAAAGCCTTTGGGCAACGTGTTTCCACATTTTCCCACTCACTGTCGCAAATGTTGGACCAACAATGTTTGATCGTTTTGCCAACGCCTTAACTTAGATCTGTTTCAATTTTTCTGACGTTTAAACTCTTAAGCCCTGGCCAAAAATATCCAGCATTGCTGATCAAACATTTGAGATTTGCTTAACAAGCAATGTTTGATCGTTTTGCCACGTCACGAAAGATTTCTTGACAAGCGAAAATAAACTGCATTTGTTGCGCAATATGCTTGGCGCAAGCAAAACATGTTTGACAAGCATTGTTTTTCGATATGGCCAAATGGTCAAACATTTTGCTTGAGAAGCGAATTTCAAATGTTTGAAAAAGAATGTTTGATCGCTTGGCCATGGCTTACAAGTGTTAAACAAGAAAACCTTAAGGCCCTTCCTTGCCAAACGATCAAACATTGTTTGTCAAACATTTGTAATTTTCTCGTCAACCTAATTGTTTACCGTTTGGCAACGTCGCAAATCAATGCTCATCAAATACTTTTTTCCTAAGGCAAGCAGAAGATATTATTGAAGTTTCACAAAAACATTGCCAATCAAGCAATTTTTTGCAGCTTTGCTAAACCCGGGTGGGGGTAATTCCATTGTTCAGTACACTAGACGTGCCGCCCAAATGGGTAACTTTTTCAGCGGCAATTTCCCAACATATGTGTTGGTTTTTCGTAAAAGAGCCTCTACACATGGGTAGTAAAAACTTTTAGACATGCATTGCTTTAAACAGCCTGGTAAATTTTTTGTATGTAGAGTCATTTTTTGTGCAAATCGGGTAAATGCGTTTCTTTTTCAGCGAAAATGCCTTTTCGCCGCATTTAGAACTTCCTTAGGTGTTTCAAATATTTGAGATATTGGTACAAATGGGTATAAAATGTCGTTGTTTTTCTATAAATGGGTACCACGACTAACAAAATTTATCGGTAGACATGGTTGGGTTTGGAAAAACTGGGCGCCACGTGGTATAGTCTTTTCAACAATTAAGTACCCTCCCCGGGTGCTAAACCAACGGTCAAACATTGCTTGTGAAGTAAATCTTAAATGTTTGACCATCAATGCTTGATTGTTTGGCCAGGGCCTCAACATGTTTCAACCTTTTTCAGCTTTTTATTGCAAAACACAAAATCCTCCTATGTTCCATGTCGTGTTCATAACTTTCCTTTCCTACAAAGACCATTTATTAATTTGTAACATTTTTAAACCACTGAATAAATCAATAAAAAACCTCTTTGTCCGGAAAAATCATTCCTTGTTAATTCGAAATATGCTTCCCACTATCTTGATTGCGTTAAAATATTTCGAAACCAGATCATGCAAGCGTACTACTTATCGCTTAAAATTAGGACAACCTCAGCGTTATAGAGAACCGTGGTTTTGATATACTTGTCCTGTTATCACTCAAGGGCAACCCTTATCGTGGTGTGGTTTATCTGAATGTAATTTCTATTCTGTAAGCTTTGTCTCTTTTGCAATGAATGAACAATATTTAGATGTAAGATAGGTTATATTTCAGCTATCTCTCCACTGATATAAATAAGGATATCAAAAATAAGCAATGCGCTAGGTAAAATCGTGGGAAGATTTTCGTCAGTGTTTGACGCACGCCCTTCAGCCCCCACACAGTTGATTTTACCTCAGTGAAACGTATTGAGCAAATTTTTGCGTAGTCTTGTTTATCTCAAACTCCAAAACAAGCACCCTTTACCGAAGAACTTTCATTTTTAAGCAAAACTTTGGTCCATTAGATAAATATAGTATGGTTACTAGGCTTTCGCACTTTGGACATGGTAAAAGTTTCTTGAAGAGTTAATTAACTTCCCCAGAATAAAACTTTTCTTATTCTCCATGGAAAATATAGAAAGTATTCACCTTTTAGAATCGTAGAATCTGCTTCATCTCATTAAAAGCGTCTTCTTCTTCTCATATTATTTATCTCTTAGCTGTTCAGTTCAAAATTGTCTTGCATGGGATGTTGCGATCTGTTGATGAGGCATCGGTTCTCCAATCTACAAGGTAAGGAACACCTTTCCTCTCTTCTTTTCTCTCTATCTTCCATTTCTTCTAGTTATCTTTTCTTCTTCCTTTTCATTTCCTTCTTCTTTTTTCCTTCTTCTTCCCCTTTGCTTTTTTTTTAATCTCTCTTCCTCTTCCGCTCATTTTTCTATTCTCATAATTGTTCTTCTGTTTCTTGCTTTAATTTATTTTCTTCTTCGTCTTCTTCCTTTCCCCCTTTTCTTTCTCCTATGGTTATTTTTATTCTGTTTCTATCCTTCTTCCACTGGTTCTTCCTCTTCTTCTGCTTCTGCTTCTCCGTCTTCTACTTCTTCTCGTTTTTCTTCTTCTTCTTGATCTTCTGTCTCTTCTCCCCATCTTCCTACTTCAATTTTTCTCTTCTTCTTTTCCTTCTTCTTTTCTGCACCTCTTCTTCTTCTTCTTCTTCTTCTTCTTCTTCTTCTTCTTCTTCTTCTTCTTCTTCTCCTTCTTTACTCTATCTCCTCCTTTTTTGTTTTTCTTTCTTCTCTTTTCTTTTCTATTCCACTTCCTCTTCTTCTCTCTACCTCTTTCATCAGGGCACATTTTAAGGAATATTCAGTGGTGGACCAAAATAAGAAAAGAGCCTTGATTTCTTTTGAATTTCAAATTATAATTTGAAAAGCTTTTGTCCAAAACAATAGGACAGCAAGGGGGCCTGCTGGGCCAAATGGCCCACCAGTACATATGTTAAAATATGCCTTGTCTCTCATCGTTCTTGTTGTTGCTGTTCTTCTTAATTCTTCACGATCATCTCGTCTTCTGCCACTTCTTCTTGTCGCTCTTCTTCTTTTTTCTGCCTTTCGTGTTACTTTCTGTTTGCAAGACTGTTAGCAACAGCTTCAGAATTTGTTCAGCTGTATAACCTTACAAAGCCGAAGAACTGCATTCTCTAATAATGCAACTTTGCCCATCATTTACTGGTATAAGAGGATCGGATGAATCTGCGGTTGCCTTATTTGAGATAAGCTGAAAACATCTGTTTGGTCCTGTCGTGATCTCATTTTACGATGTTTTGTTGTTTTGCCTTGCCTTGCAAACCTACCTGTTTTTTACAATGCACAATCATCGCTATTTTAAACTATGATAGTCTCGACAACTTTAGTCTTTTTTTTTACTAACTCAAGGTGTTAGGAGCTCATTGAGGTCGGAGTTCATTCCTCGGCCAGGGTAGCGTCACAACCTTGTCTCAAAGCATTCAACTTGAAAAGAGAAGATGATCGAAATGTTGGGTGTAAATGTTGGGTGTATTGTCGGTGACATTTAACCAAGGCTTTACGAAAACGTCTGCAGCACTCGAAACAAATTAAATTAAGATAAAGAAACTTTGCTTTCCTTCAGAATATTGTCTTTCCAGCAGGTATTTCGTGTGACTCAAGACAATTTAAACAAATATATCTTAAAGACATCTGCTGTTAGATAAACTTTCAGGATAAGACTCAGTAAGCATTCAGTCTAACATTCAATTGTTCTTCAAACGAACTGTACCGGTTGAAAGAGTTGTTTAAATGTTTGTTTTCCTTGTGTTGATTAAGTCTGCTTAGGGTGCGTTCTTTCTGAACGAAGCAAAAGTTTGATTCCACATTGTACCGTTTTTTCATTGCAGAAGTACTGTAAACCTACTTCGCTTTTGTTGCTTAGCGAAGCTTTTTTGTGCTCTCTTGGAACTGATTCGGTTTTTTGTGGCTAGTGCGTCTTTTAGCCTGCGCACAAACTCAAAAGTCCTCTCAACTTCAAGATAATCCAAGAAATATTCGCCTGAGAGGACTTTTGAGTTTGTGCGCAGGCTAGCGTCTTTAGGTCATTTAACAATTTAGGACTTGATCAAGTCAGATTTTCGGGCCAAAATGGCGGGAGAGGAGACCAATTTTTAAGATTTACGTCAAATTTTGTCAGTTGTTGGATTAAATTTTTTTGTGTATTGCGTTGATTTTCAAAGTTTCCTGAGACAGCCACTTGAAAGAGGCTACGTATTAGAAGCTTGAAATTTGCTTGGAAGACCGACTCAATGGGTTCTTTTTGTTTTACTTTGGTTCTACGTCTTCGTAGAATCATAAAAGCGAAGAAAATATCCGATTCACTTCAAAATAACTCAACCTTGGTAACTTAAAAAAAGCATTCGTTAGCACTTTAAGAATATATAATTTTTCTGTTGTCATAGGTATATTTTCCTGAGCGAAAAATTCAGTTTTTTCATCTTGACTCAGGTTAAATTTCGAGTTTGAGTTTTTGTAACCATGGATAGCATTCCTCTCTGTCTAATATGCCAGATAAAAGACATATTTAGGGCGCGTCTTTTTGGAGTGAAGAAATAGTTTGATTCGACATTGTGCCGTCCTTTTCATTGCAGTAGCAAACCAACTTCATTTTTCCCGACCTAAGCAAGCGAATTCATTTCGCAGCAATTCGTTTTTATTGCTTAGCGAAGCAAAAACAATTTTCTGAGGTCTTTTTCGATATGATTCGGTTTTTGTTGTTCTTTTTGGTACCTCTTCAGGTCATGTATCAATTTAGGACTGGATCGAGTCAGATTTTCGCGCCAAATGGCGGGAGAGGTTTAAGATTTGTGTAAGTTTTGTCAGTTGTTGGATTAAAATTTTGATAAACTGCACACGCCAGAGAATCTATACCCACCACAGCCCTCCCACCACAGTAGATAACAATCCACTACATTTGTGCTTACCCATCATAGTACGCAAAAACACCACCACATCAAGCATAATAACCCACCAAATGAAACATGATAACCCACCACAGTAGTGCGTATCCACTACAGTAGTGCGTATAGATTCGCTAGCCTGCTGCATGGATTTTAATAGCTTACTGAGACAGATGCAGTTGCGCATTGAAAGTCCGAAAGTCTGAGGCTTCTTCTTTGAAGCCTGAAATTTGCTTGGAAGACCGAATCAATGGGTTCTTTTTGTTTTGCTTCTGTTTTACGTATTCTTAGAATCAAAAAAGCGAAGGAACTTCAAAAGAACTCACCCTTTTACCTGCATATCTAATACCCCCCACGAACAAGGCCTGCGTTTAAAACCCCCAAACATTTAAAGGCTAAAGTCCCACTGGGGCTTAATTGAACTTTTACGTTATTCGACGGAAATAGATAGTGATAGAAACTAGGTAGACTCGCTACAAAAGCCATAGATTTGCTCCCAGACACCTTACACACTAGGGTTGTTTGGGGCGGATCTACGACTTCTATAGCGAGTCTAAAATAAGAAACCAGGTACCAGGTAGGATTCGTCGAAAATTTAGAATCTTGAGTCTTGAAAAGAATCGTTTGGTTGTCATAGGAGTATTTCCTTGTGAGTGAAATTCAGTGTTTTCATCTTGACTCGGTATAAACTTTAAACTCAAGTATAAGTTACCATGGAAAGAGCTCCACTCTATAAAACATGCAAGCTATAAGATACATTTAAACATGCATACAGCCTGTTTCATTGTTAATAGAAAACTCTTCTGTTTGTTATTATCATAACACAACCTATTCTTTGTTTTGATTAAGCGAAGACTGACTTTTAACGAACAGCTGATCTTGACATGCGCATTGGTGTTATTAGCAGGTGCATGTTCATTGGGCGGCACTTTCATAGTCGACAAAGCAAAGCAAAGCTTGCAAAATCTGCCTAACCAGGCTAGCAGGTCTTAGAAGGAAACTGGAAAAAAACAGAGGGTATATTAATGGTTGAGTGGTATATTTGAACTTGTGGAAGGCCCACGGCATTGAATATCGTCATAGTCCTTCGTAATTGTCTGGTTGCTAGCAAGTTATATAGCTTTGAGACCTGCTAAAAAGCGTGAAATCTGTATAAACATCAAGTAAACTTATGTTTATCTGCTTTTGTTAGTGAATCATTTGTTGATGACACATCAAAGTCCATGGCGTGAAAAATGTTGAAGATATAGAAATCAACTACGTTGAACTGTCTTTCATTATGTCTGGAGTTATGGATAAGTTTAGAAGCATTTCTCGTGCTCTCTCTGTTAATGAAGATGACCATAAAGAAGCATCGACTACACAAACTTCAAAGTCAAGCGGATTTTCATTGTTATCAAAGTTTGGTGTGACGAATTCGAAGGAAAAGGAGCCAGAACGAAGACACAAAACTTTGTTGGTTATTGATTCTAAAGAGAACGATTGGTGAGTGCTTTATTCTTTACTGAATTCATTAAAACATGAATTGTCTTGGAACATAGCATATGTCTGGTTAGCGTTTCATGGTTTCATTAGGCAATGCATAACGCAAAACCAAGTAATCAATAAGCTTTCTATGATCTTCTTCGTTCTTCCTCAAATTGCTAAAGCCACTTTGGTAGTGACTTCTTTTGTATCAGAAATTATATTCTGTGATCTGCCTTATACATTTGTCATATAAGACCACTTTTAATACTGGTTAACGTGTCATGGTTTCATTAGGCAATGCATAACGCAAAACCAAGTAATCAATAAGCTTTCTATGATCTTCTTCCTCAAATTGCTAAGCCACCTTGGTAGTGACTTCTTTTGTGTGAGAAATTACCTGTGATCTGCTTTACGTATGCCCTTTCTCAGGTTGTAAACCGTCCTTTAAACCTCCTATCCATTTTACCGCAATTCACAATTTCAATTGCCCTTAAGATGTTCTTCACACGGTAAATTGCTAGCTACGTAAGATCAAGCGGCTTTAAGGGTTTCCAAGTAGCTATTAGTACCAAGAGAGAGATCTGTGTACGACGTTTCGGGTTTAACTCCTCATCAAGTCACTTGGTCTCTATGTTATTCAAGTTTTGTGTATTTCTTCAATAATACCGCACACCGCTTATTTTTACTAGCTATTAGTGGTCGATTGTTTCAACCTTTTACCAAACTTCAGAGCTAGGACTTTTACATGGGTAGCTACAGTTGCTCATAAAAAAGTCGTTGTGCTTTCAGACCAGTATTGCGACCCACATTCATGGCTGGGACTCCGATTTTCAGTTAAAACGTTATCAAGCGTTTTTAGACATACAAGTAATCTAGATTTTTAATATAATTGACAACCCAGGTGAATCTGATACCCACTAATCAGTATGCATCAGATTCAGAACGCGATTTATTTCTTCGACTTAATACTATTAGCCAAAATGCAACCACAATACTATAACATTGTTATACAATCTCATTTAATAGTTTAGCTTCGCTATTCCAGCTAATTACCAGCCACCCCTGATGATTGGTGAGTAGATTTTCTAACATGGAAAATGTCCTCCTCGTTTCTCCTTGTTCCTCTTCATTCATCCCCGTTCCTCTTCATTCCTCCTCGTTCCTCTTTGTTCCTCCTCGTTCCTCTTGTTCCTCTTGAGTTCCTCCACGTTCTTCTTTTTCCTCTTTTAAGCAATAGAAGCAGCCAATTTCGTCTTTTGGTTTTATTTCTTCAAAGTTCCTACAAAGTTATGCAGAACAAAAACATTTTAGAAACGTTTACTCTTTCTATCCTTCATTTATATGTTTGAAAAATGCTGATATTTTCTTAAATTTAATATTCTCCATATCATTTGTTTTTTCCTGATTAAACAGAGCAATTTGTTAAAAGTTGTTCAAACCATTTTTGTGTTAAATTGACTTGACATCAACTGCGTCTTATTTTAATTAAGCGAGTATTTAGACAGCTGCTTATCTCAAATCAAATGAAGTATTATTCAGTTTGAAGCAAGCTGGGCTATGGGAAAAATCACGTGACTTGTAGACCTAATCTGATAGCTGATTGGTCAGTAATCGGATGAAATGATTGGTCAAATAGATTTTGATTGACAGGACAGACAAAGTAGCTGGCTTAGGAACACTTGTCTTTTTGGATGTCCTTGCTAGACTGGAGCTGCCTTCTATATCTAGAGAGAAAATCGCTAACTCATTTTTGAATGCTTCAATTAGAAAGCCAGTTCTATTCGTTTGCAGTCAAAACTCACATAAATAGTATGTTTTACGTATATGTTACGCATGTATCAAATGTTTCCTTGAGTAGTTTCAAGCTTTGCTCCCATAGAAGTGTCTCTGTATAATACAGTAGTCATGACACTAAATGTGCAGTTAACATTAAGGAATTAATAATGAACTTTTGCTGCTAAAATCTTCTCAAAAGAGGTCCAAAAATAAGGAGCTTTCGAAAGTTTTTGAAATAGAAGCCCATGGTGTTTAAACTGTTATTTGCGGATTCAAAGGTTATTGGTGCTAACGCAGTGGCCAAACGCAGTTTAGGCTCCTCTAGCTCAAGAACTAAGGACCCCAAACGAAAAGGGGCCCCGATAAATTTTCAGTATTGTGTGCTTTTTGGCCATACAGGGCCCCGAACATCTCTGTTACGCCACATTGCTAACGGGTAAAGGATTATGCGGTCCTTAGTTGTTCTGTATATATCGGTATCGCTTAATTACATCATCGTTCATGCTTCAACATCGACTTAGGTTTCTGAATCTGCAAAATTTGTTTTGATATTCCGTGGATAATCCGATTGGATGGTTTAATTATCTGGTTATTCCAACAATAATCCATCTTTATCAAGTTCCTTAAAACTTTGAATTCAATGCGACACAGGAGCGAAACGTTTTAATTTGCAATTTGATTAGTTTTATCCCTCCCAGTGAATTCATTATTATTTGCTCTTAAGCTTCTTATTCCTGCTAATTTGAATTTGAGGTTATATATTTATCACAATATCACCTGCAACTCGAATTGAAGAAATATGTTTATTCCTAGTTTCTCTTATGATTTGACGTAATCCACGTTTAGCTAGAGGCAGATGGAATAACGGCAGGGTCGTACACAGTAAGTTACTGCAGAGGTAGCTGCCCACAAAATCTTCCAGATGTGGGTCAAAAACAAAAGGTATCGCAACGATTTTGAGCTTTGATGAAATTCTTATAGACTGCCCTGCAAAACTTGGGTTGCGTATTATTGTGTAGTATTGTTTGTATTGTGTTGTAGTGGGTTATTTATGAAGAGAAATGTATAAGCGACCTGCAAGGGGGTTGGATGTGCTGATTGCTCTGCTCGGGGGGGGGGGGGTAAAGCCTAGTTTTGGACAGGACGTGCCATTTTAGTTGAAAAATTTGACCCATAATTGCGCAAACCTGCTAAAAATTGTGACCCATAATTCCGCAAACATTATTAATCATATGCCCATAACTCCGCAAGGCAAAGAACATTTTTCAGACACAAAATCATCTGATGATACTGTAACTATGTAATGTTTAAAGTGCAACATCAGCTCTGTATGGAAATTCATTTCATAAACGCTAAGCTTGCCTCCTAATGATTCTGCAAATTTCTCCAGAATGGTACCCATAATTCCGCACTTGCTTCTAAAAAAATACCGATAATTCCACACTTTTCAGAAAATAGGTACCCCTAAATAATGGCACGTCCCCGTACCTCAAACCTATTAAGATACCCCTGCCATGATTCTAGCCCTGCCAATTATTCGAAAACAATTCGAAAACAATTCATTTTCCGCACATTCTGGGTGATCTAATAAATGTTATCCTATCTACTGTATGGCAGAATTATGTTTAAGGTCAAACTATATTACTTTATTTGTAGGGTGAAGCTGCTGAAAGGTAGAACTTTACATGGAAATGCCTTTGACATTAGAGTTGAGCAAGTAAGAGTTTTTCTATTTTAGGCTGAAAGGTCCTCTTAAGGGAGTATATGGGGGGTGAAAAATCCCAGTTGGGTACTCCCTACCTTTCTATAAGGGGGAATCCATCGACCTCCAAAGTCACAGTTTTCAGAAACCCCAAGTGAAGTAACGGTGGAATAGGGGGAATCTAGCGATCATATTCACGCTGTTCCAATAGATTTTGTCCTAGATTGTAGAATATGTTTCTTCTTTCTGACATGTATGATGTTGATTTTGTATTCTAGGCCACTTTCTCTGAGCTCAGTATCGTTTCATCGCATGAAAAGGGTGTCACAGTCAGTATGCGAGTTATTCGAAATGGAGCTTTCGTCTCAAGGTATTTTCAATTTTACCTCTTTCTAGGGATAAGAAAAATACTCTGTGCATAGTATATGCAAAGTTTCTATTGCTTGAACATTTTCGCGAACATTATGTGCATAAATGTTTGGTTGAAGGTTGTTCCGTTGTTTTAGCTTTCAAGCGATAATGGTTTCTCATGAGCATGCTCATTTTCAATTTTACCTCTTTCTAGGATAAGAAAACTACTCTTTGCATATAGTATATGCAAAGTTTCTATTGCTTGAACATTTTCGCGAACATTATGTGGATAAATGTTTGATTGAAGGTTGTTCCGGTGTTATAGCTTTCAAGCGATAATGGTTTCTAATGAGCATGCTCATTTTCAATTTTACCTCTTTCTAGGATAAGAAAACTACTCTTTGCATATAGTATATGCAAAGTTTCTATTGCTTGAACATTTTCGCGAACATTATGTGGATAAATGTTTGATTGAAGGTTGTTCCGGTGTTATAGCTTTCAAGCGATAATGGTTTCTCATGAGCATGCTCATTTTCAATTTTACCTCTTTCTAGGATAAGAAAACTACTCTTTGCATATAGTATATGCAAAGTTTCTATTGCTTGAACATTTTCGCGAACATTATGTGGATAAATGTTTGATTGAAGGTTGTTCCGTTGTTTTAGCTTTCAAGCGATAATGGTTTCTCATAAGCATGCTCATCCAAATTCGCTGCACAACAGTAAACGTTGCATTCCACTATGCTACATTTATTGCACTGCATTGCGCTTATTGCTGTAAACTTCTCAACTATACAATACAAATTGCACTACACTGTACTACATTACACTACACTGCAATCCAATACACTATAAATTGAATTTCAACCACACTCAATGTACTATACTACACTTCACTGCACTGCAATACGCTACACTTCACTTCACTGCACTGCATTTTACTACACTACACTACATACACTACACTACACTACATCACTTTACACTGCGATAAACTACGGTCTGCTAAACTACACTGCACTACAATACAATGCAATACACTACTCTAACTGTATTACTGTACTAATTTCTATACTATGCAAAGCTACACTAACTATACTAGGCTACATTCGCTATAGCTATTTCCTACGCTATATTATATTGTACAATACATTATTACACTGTCCTACACTACATTATTCTAAACTGCACTACATTTTACGGTACTATACTACACTACACTACACTTGACTACATCACACTACATCACATTACGCCAAACATTATATCTCGATACACTTATCTACACTACATTACAGTGCAGTACACTATACTGCACAACACTATACCTGCTTCTACACTTCTACACTTCATACGCTACATTACGCTTCAGCGAAAACACTACACCTTACTACGTATACTACACTACACTACTCTACACTATAATATACTGAAAATATACTCTACACCACACTACGATACACTATGCTACACTTGACTAACTGCATTGCGCTACACTACACTACTCTTCACTGCACTACAATTCACTACACTACGCTACCTTACCCTATATAAGCTGCATTAACAAGCAACAAGCTTTAAAGCCAGTCAACAGCTCTCAAGATAATGCTTTCTTTCCTAGATCTTTCCGACCTGATTTTGTCCTGACTAGAGAAAGAATCCGAGGAGTTGAGCCGAAAGCGGATGCGAAACATTTCCTATTCGGACTTATGCATGGAAATGTACCGGCGTTAAATTCTCTTGAAGCGACGTATAGTTTTATGGAAAAGCCTTTGATGGTAAGGACCACATTACTTTATGGACCGGGGACTATTACCCGGGGGTACATGACTTATGAATGGACGGGGATGTGCCGCCTAGATTTCGGAAACCCACCCATTTATAATGTAGACTTTTGCAAAAACAGACCCTATTTTATAAGTAAAATAAGCGGAATATGGGAGTAATAAGACTTTCCAGGCCTTATTATTCCTTGATATTGTGCTGCGAACATCTTTGATACGATTTTACATCTTTTTTGACCGATTAAAAGTTAAACTTTAGACTTTCCTTCAATTTGCCAAATTGCCACCCACTTTTATGGTGTTTTGGTTAAAATCATACCCGTGTTTAGAGAATTTCAGGGCCAAAAACCCACCCATATGGGCGGCACATACCCGTACCCAATTTATATTAAGTGCCCCCCCCCCGGGGACTATTAAAACATATAATTTTCATATCTTCTAAGCCATTCAAAAACATTTGATTTTCACGAAGAAGGCTTGTGCAGCTTTTTATATGAGGTTTCTTAAAGGATCTGCGTATTGCCTATTAAAATATATTTGAGTTCCTGCTGACTTTGAGTATTTTTCTTCCCCATGTAGTACGCTCAGTTGCTCAAAATTCAGAAACGACTTGGTAAGGAAGATCTTCCCTTGATCGAACAAACTTTTTATCAAAGTTACAGCGAAA
>JACTAT010000039.1:32088-172557 GCA_014526335.1 Chrysaora quinquecirrha | reverse complement strand
ACCAAAATTAGGAGTATCAACAATGTTTCTAAATCGTTCAGGATTACTTTCTAGGCTATTGTAATCCACTATAAGAAGCATCTCCAGCCCATCAGATTAAAGAAAAAAGCACTTCAAAAATGGACCAAATTTTGGCCAAAAAAGCAAGGCTATACTAAGGCAAAATGGCCAAAAATCGACCAAAATCAGGGGTTTCAAAAATCTTTCTAAATAATCAGAGATCACTTTCCAGGCTATTATAAAGCTATATTAAGCATCCTCAGGCAATACGATAGAAGAGAAAATAGCCTCAGAATCGACCGATTTTTGGCCAAAAAGGCAAGACTATACTAAGGCAAAATGGCCAAAAATCGACCAAAATCAGGGGTTTCAAAAATCTTTCTAAATCATCAGAGATCACTTTCTAGGCTATTATAAAGCTATATTGAGCATTCTCAGCCAAATAGATGGAAGAAAAAATCACCTCATAATCGACCCATTTTTGGTCAGAAAGGCAAGGCTATACTAAGGCAAAATCACCAAAAATCGACCAAAATGATGAGTTCCAAAAATCTTTCTAAATCATCAGAGATCACTTTCTAGGCTATTATAAAGCTAAATTGAGCATCCTCAGGCAATACAATCCAAGAAAAAATCACCTCATAATCGACCCATTTTTGGTCAGAAAGGCAAGGCTATACTAAGGCAAAATGGCTAAAAATCGACCAAAATCAGGGGTTTCAAAAATTTCTCTCTAAATCATCAGAGATCACTTTCTAGGCTATTATAGGGCTATATTGAGTATCCTCAGGCAATTAGATCGAAGAAAAAATCACCTCAAAATCGACCCATTTTTGGCCAAAAAGGCAAGGCTATACTAAGGCAAAATAGCCTAAAATCGACAGAAAACAGGGGTTTCAAAAATCTCTCTAAATCATCAGAGATCACTTTCTAGGCTATTATAAAGCTATATTGAGCACCCTCAGGCAATTAGATCGAAGAAAAAATCACATCATAATCGACCCATTTTTGGTCAAAAAGGCAAGGCTATTTTTCTTTTTTTTTTTTTTTTTTTTTTATTAATCATGGTGTTTAGGCCGAGATGGCCCCTAACCAATTATAAATTGTTACTAAATTCTAATACATAAAATTGTAACTCAATTAGTTACAGAAGTATATTGGAAGGTGTTAATTAAAGGTACATGAGTGCTCAAAAGGATTAAAACTGTTTTACATACAAAAAATAATACAAAATCCACTATAATCTACATCTACGAAGCTATAAACCAATTTTTTAATTTCAACATTATTATTGTTTTTTTTTTTCTTGATATGTTAATTATCTTTTAATTGCTTACACCATTTTGCTATACTAAGGCAAAATGGCCAAAAATCGACGAAAATCAGGGGTTTCAAAAATCTTTCTAAATCATCAGAGATCATTTTCTAGGCTATTATAAAGCTATATTGAGCATCCTCAGGCAATTAGATCGAACAAAAAATCACCTCAAAATCGACCCATTTTTGGTCAAAAAGGCAAGGCTTATACTAAGGCAAAATGGCCAAAAATCGACCAAAATCAGGGGTTTCAAAAATCTTTCTAAATCATCAGAGATCACTTTCTAGGCTATTATAAAGCTATATTGAGCACCCTCAGGCAATTAGATCGAAGAAAAAATCACCTCAAAATCGACCCATTTTTGGTCAAAAAGGCAAGGCTATACTAAGGCAAAATGGCCAAAAATCGACCAAAATCAGGGGTTTCAAAAATCTTTCTAAATCATCAGAGATCACTTTCTAGGCTATTATAAAGCTATATTGAGCACCCTCAGGCAATTAGATCGAAGAAAAAATCACCTCAAAATCAGCCCATTTTTGGCCAAAAAGGCAAGGCTAAACTAAGGCAAAATGGCCTAAAATCGACCAAAATCAGGGGTTTCAAAAATCTTTCTAAATCATCAGAGATCACTTTCTAGGCTATTATAAAGCTATATTGAGCATCCTCGGGCAATTAGATCGAAGAAAAAATCACCTCAAAATCGACCCATTTTTGGCCAAAAAGGCAAGGCTATACTAAGGCAAAATGGCCTAAAATCGACCAAAATCAGGGGTTTCAAAAATCTTTCTAAATCATCAGAGATCACCTTCTAGGCTATTATAAAGCTATATTGAGCATCCTCAGGCAATTAGATCGAAGAAAAAATCACCTCAAAATCGACCCCTTTTCGGGCAAAAATGCAAGGCTATACTAAGGCAAAATGGCCAAAAATCGACCAAAATCCGGGGTTTCAAAAGTCTTTCTAAATCATCAGAGATCACTTTCTAGGCTATTATAAAGCTATATTGAGCACCCTCAGGCAATTAGATCGAAGAAAAAATCACCTCAAAATCAACCCATTTTTGGCCAAAAAGGCAAGGCTATACTAAGGCAAAATGGCTAAAAATCGACCAAAATCAGGGGTTTCAAAAATTTCTCTCTAAATCATCAGAGATCACTTTGTAGGCTATTATAGGGCTATATTGAGTATCCTCAGGCAATTAGATCGAAGAAAAATTCACCTCAAAATCGACCCATTTTTTGGCCAAAAAGGCAAGGCTATACTAAGGCAAAATGGCTAAAAATCGACCAAAATCAGGGGTTTCAAAAATTTCTCTCTAAATCATCAGAGATCACTTTCTAGGCTATTATAGGGCTATATTGAGTATCCTCAGGCAATTAGATCGAAGAAAAAATCACCTCAAAATCGACCCATTTTTGGCCAAAAAGGCAAGGCTATACTAAGGCAAAATAGCCTAAAATCGACAGAAATCAGGGGTTTCAAAAATCTCTCTAAATCATCAGAGATCACTTTCTAGGCTATTATAAAGCTATATTGAGCACCCTCAGGCAATTAGATCGAAGAAAAAATCACATCATAATCGACCCATTTTTGGTCAAAAAGGCAAGGCTATACTAAGGCAAAATGGCCAAAAATCGACGAAAATCAGGGGTTTCAAAAATCTTTCTAAATCATCAGAGATCATTTTCTAGGCTATTATAAAGCTATATTGAGCATCCTCAGGCAATTAGATCGAACAAAAAATCACCTCAAAATCGACCCATTTTTGGTCAAAAAGGCAAGGCTTATACTAAGGCAAAATGGCCAAAAATCGACCAAAATCAGGGGTTTCAAAAATCTTTCTAAATCATCAGAGATCACTTTCTAGGCTATTATAAAGCTATATTGAGCACCCTCAGGCAATTAGATCGAAGAAAAAATCACCTCAAAATCGACCCATTTTTGGTCAAAAAGGCAAGGCTATACTAAGGCAAAATGGCCAAAAATCGACCAAAATCAGGGGTTTCAAAAATCTTTCTAAATCATCAGAGATCACTTTCTAGGCTATTATAAAGCTATATTGAGCACCCTCAGGCAATTAGATCGAAGAAAAAATCACCTCAAAATCAGCCCATTTTTGGCCAAAAAGGCAAGGCTAAACTAAGGCAAAATTTGCCTAAAATCGACCAAAATCAGGGGTTTCAAAAATCTTTCTAAATCATCAGAGATCACTTTCTAGGCTATTATAAAGCTATATTGAGCATCCTCGGGCAATTAGATCGAAGAAAAAATCACCTCAAAATCAACCCATTTTTGGCCAAAAAGGCAAGGCTATACTAAGGCAAAATAGCCTAAAATCGACAGAAATCAGGGGTTTCAAAAATCTCTCTAAATCATCAGATATCACTTTCTAGGCTATTATAAAGCTATATTGAGCACCCTCAGGCAATTAGATCGAAGAAAAAATCACCTCATAACCGACCCATTTTTGGTCAAAAAGGCAAGGCTATACTAAGGCAAAATGGCCAAAAATCGACCAAAATCAGGGGTTTCAAAAATCTTTCTAAATCATCAGAGATCATTTTCTAGGCTATTATAAAGCTATATTGAGCATCCTCAGGCAATTAGATCGAAGAAAAAATCACCTCAAAATAGACCCATTTTTGGTCAAAAAGGCAAGGCTATACTAAGGCAAAATGGCCAAAAATCGACCAAAATCAGGGGTTTCAAAAATCTTTCTAAATCATCAGAGATCACTTTCTAGGCTATTATAAAGCTATATTGAGCACCCTCAGGCAATTAGATCGAAGAAAAAATCACCTCAAAATCAACCCATTTCAAAAGTCTTTCTAAATCATCAGAGATCACTTTCTAGGCTATTATAAAGCTATATTGAGCATCCTCAGGCAATTAGATCGAAGAAAAAATCACCTCAAAATCGACCCATTTTTGGTCAAAAAGGCAAGGCTATACTAAGGCAAAATGGCCAAAATCGACCAAAATCAGGGTTTCAAAAATCTTTCTAAATCATCAGAGATCACTTTCTAGGCTATTATAAAGCTATATTGAGCACCCTCAGGCAATTAGATCGAAGAAAAAATCACCTCAAAATCAACCCATTTTTGGCCAAAAAGGCAAGGCTATACTAAGGCTAAATGGCCAAAAATCGACCAAAATCCGGGGTTTCAAAAGTCTTTCTAAATCATCAGAGATCACTTTCTAGGCTATTATAAAGCTATATTGAGCATCCTCAGGCAAGTAGATCGAAGAAAAAATCAACTCATAATCGACCCATTTTTCGTCAGAAAGGCAAGGATATACTAAGGCAAAATGGCCAAAAATCGACCAAAATCCGGGGTTTCAAAAGTCTTTCTAAATCATCAGAGATCACTTTTTAGGCTATTATAAAGCTATATTGAGCATCCTCAGGCAAGTAGATCGAAGAAAAAATCACCTCAAAATCGACCCATTTTTGGTCAGAAAGGCAAGGCTATACTAAGGCTAAATGGCCAAAATCGACCAAAATCCGGGGTTTCAAAAGTCTTTCTAAATCATCAGAGATCACTTTCTAGGCTATTATAAAGCTATATTGAGCATCCTCAGGCAAGTAGATCGAAGAAAAAATCACCTCAAAATCGACCCATTTTTGGTCAGAAAGGCAAGGCTATACTAAGGCTAAATGGCCAAAAATCGACCAAAATCCGGGGTTTCAAAAGTCTTTCTAAATCATCAGAGATCACTTTCTAGGCTATTATAAAGCTATATTGAGCATCCTCAGGCAAGTAGATCGAAGAAAAAATCACCTCAAAATCAACCCATTTTTGGCCAAAAAGGCAAGGCTATACTAAGGCAAAATGGCCAAAAATCGACCAAAATCCGGGGTTTCAAAAGTCTTTCTAAATCATCAGAGATCACTTTCTAGGCTATTATAAAGCTATATTGAGCACCCTCAGGCAATTAGATCGAAGAAAAAATCACCTCAAAATCAACCCATTTTTGGCCAAAAAGGCAAGGCTATACTAAGGCAAAATGGCCAAAAATCGACCAAAGTCCGGGGTTTCAAAAATCTTTCTAAATCATCAGAGATCAGTTTCTAGGCTAATATAAAGCTATATTGAGCATCCTCAGGCAAGCAGATCGAAGAAAAAATCAACTCATAATCGACCCATTTTTGGTCAGAAAGGCAAGGATATACTAAGGCAAAATGGCCAAAAATCGACCAAAATCCGGGGTTTCAAAAGTCTTTCTAAATCATCAGAGATCACTTTCTAGGCTATTATAAAGCTATATTGAGCATCCTCAGGCAAGTAGATAGAAGAAAAAATCACCTCAAAATCGACCCATTTTTGGTCAGAAAGGCAAGTCTATACTAAGGCAAAATGGCCAAAAATCGACCAAAATCCGGGGTTTCAAAAGTCTTTCTAAATCATCAGAGATCACTTTCTAGGCTATTATAAAGCTATATTGAGCACCCTCAGGCAATTAGATCGAAGAAAAAATCACCTCAAAATCAACCCATTTTTGGCCAAAAAGGCAAGCCTATACTAAGGCAAAATGGCCAAAAATCGACCAAAGTCCGGGATTTCAAAAATCTTTCTAAATCATCAGAGATCAGTTTCTAGGCTAATATAAAGCTATATTGAGAATCCTCAGGCAAGTAGATCGAAGAAAAAATCAACTCATAATCGACCCATTTTTGGTCAGAAAGGCAAGGCTATACTAAGGCAAAATGGCCAAAAATCGACCAAAATCCGGGGTTTCAAAAATCTTTCTAAATCATCAGAGATCACTTTCTAGGCTATTATAAAGCTATATTGAGCACCCTCAGGCAATTAGATCGAAGAAAAAGTCACCTCATAATCGACCCATTTTTGGTCAAAGAGGCAAGGCTATACTAAGGCAAAATGGCCTAAAATCGACCAAAATCCGGGGTTTCAAAAGTCTTTCTAAATCATCAGAGATCACTTTCTAGGCTATTATAAAGCTATATTGAGCATCCTCAGACAAGTAGATCGAAGAAAAAATCAACTCATAATCGACCCATTTTTGGTCAGAAAGGCAAGGCTATACTAAGGCAAAATGGCCAAAAATCGACCAAAATCCGGGGTTTCAAAAATCTTTCTAAATCATCAGAGATCACTTTCTAGGCTATTATAAAGCTATATTGAGCACCCTCAGGCAATTAGATCGAAGAAAAAGTCACCTCATAATCGACCCATTTTTGGTCAAAGAGGCAAGGCTATACTAAGGCAAAATGGCCAAAAATCGACCAAAATCCGGGGTTTCAAAAGTCTTTCTAAATCATCAGAGATCACTTTCTAGGCTATTATAAAGCTATATTGAGCATCCTCAGGCAAGTAGATCGAAGAAAAAATCAACTCATAATCGACCCATTTTTGGTCAGAAAGGCAAGGCTATACTAAGGCAAAATGGCCAAAAATCGACCAAAATCCGGGGTTTCAAAAGTCTTTCTAAATCATCAGAGATCACTTTCTAGGCTATTATAAAGCTATATTGAGCACCCTCAGGCAATTAGATCGAAGAAAAAGTCACCTCATAATCGACCCATTTTTGGTCAAAGAGGCAAGGCTATACTAAGGCAAAATGGCCTAAAATCGACCAAAATCAGGGGTTTCAAAAATCTTTCTAAATCATCAGAGATCACTTTCTAGGCTATTATAAAGCTATATTGAGCACCCTCAGGCAATTAGATCGAAGAAAAAATCACCTCAAAATCAACCCATTTTTGGCCAAAAAGGCAAGACTATACTAAGGCAAAATGGCCAAAAATCGACCAAAATCAGGGGTTTCAAAAATCTTTCTAAATCATCAGAGATCAGTTTCTAGGCTATTATAAAGCTATATTGAGCATCCTCAGGCAAGTAGATCGACGAAAAAATCAACTCATAATCGACCCATTTTTGGTCAGAAAGGCAAGGCTATACTAAGGCAAAATGGCCAAAAATCGACCAAAATCCGGGGTTTCAAAAGTCTTTCTAAATCATCAGAGATCATTTTCTAGGCTATTATAAAGCTATATTGAGCATCCTCAGGCAATTAGATCGAAGAAAAAATCACCTCAAAATAGACTCATTTTTGGTCAAAAAGGCAAGGCTATACTAAGGCAAAATGGCCAAAAATCGACCAAAATCAGGGGTTTCAAAAATCTTTCTAAATCATCAGAGATCACTTTCTAGGCTATTATAAAGCTATATTGAGCACCCTCAGGCAATTAGATCGAAGAAAAAATCACCTCAAAATCAACCCATTTTTGGCCAAAAAGGCAAGGCTATACTAAGGCTAAATGGCCAAAAATCGACCAAAATCCGGGGTTTCAAAAGTCTTTCTAAATCATCAGAGATCACTTTCTAGGCTATTATAAAGCTATATTGAGCATCCTCAGGCAAGTAGATCCGAGAAAAAATCAACTCATAATCGACCCATTTTTGGTCAGAAAGGCAAGGATATACTAAGGCAAAATGGCCAAAAATCGACCAAAATCCGGGGTTTCAAAAGTCTTTCTAAATCATCAGAGATCACTTTTTAGGCTATTATAAAGCTATATTGAGCATCCTCAGGCAAGTAGATCGAAGAAAAAATCACCTCAAAATCAACCCATTTTTGGCCAAAAAGGCAAGACTATACTAAGGCAAAATGGCCAAAAATCGACCAAAATCGGGGGTTTCAAAAATCTTTCTAAATCATCAGAGATCAGTTTCTAGGCTATTATAAAGCTATATTGAGCATCCTCAGGCAAGTAGATCGACGAAAAAATCAACTCATAATCGACCCATTTTTGGTCAGAAAGGCAAGGCTATACTAAGGCAAAATGGCCAAAAATCGACCAAAATCCGGGGTTTCAAAAGTCTTTCTAAATCATCAGAGATCACTTTCTAGGCTATTATAAAGCTATATTGAGTATCCTCAGGCAATTAGATCGAAGAAAAAATCACCTCAAAATCAACCCATTTTTGGCCAAAAAGGCAAGGCTATACTAAGGCAAAATGGCTAAAAATCTACCAAAATCAGGGGTTTTAAAAATCTTTCTAAATCATCAGAGATCAGTTTCTAGGCTAATATAAAGCTATATTGAGCATCCTCAGGCAAGTAGATCGAAGAAAAAATCAACTCACAATCGACCCATTTTTGGTCAGAAAGGCAAGGCTATACTAAGGCAAAATGGCCAAAATCGACCAAAATCCTGGGTTTCAAAAATCTTTCTAAATCATCAGAGATCAGTTTCTAGGCTATTATAAAGCTATATTGAGCACCCTCAGGCAATTAGATCGAAGAAAAAGTCACCTCATAATCGACCCATTTTTGGTCAAAGAGGCAAGGCTATACTAAGGCAAAATGGCCTAAAATCGACCAAAATCAGGGGTTTCAAAAATCTTTCTAAATCATCAGAGATCACTTTCTAGGCTATTATAAAGCTATATTGAGCACCCTCAGGCAATTAGATCGAAGAAAAAATCAACTCATAATCGACCCATTTTTGGTCAGAAAGGCAAGGCTATACTAAGGCAAAATGGCCAAAAATCGACCAAAATCCGGGGTTTCAAAAGTCTTTCTAAATCATCAGAGATCACTTTCTAGGCTATTATAAAGCTATATTGAGCACCCTCAGGCAATTAGATCGAAGAAAAAATCACCTCAAAATCGACCCATTTTTGGCCAAAAAGGCAAGGCTATACTAAGGCAAAATAGCCTAAAATCGACAGAAAACAGGGGTTTCAAAAATCTCTCTAAATCATCAGAGATCACTTTCTAGGCTATTATAAAGCTATATTGAGCACCCTCAGGCAATTAGATCGAAGAAAAAATCACATCATAATCGACCCATTTTTGGTCAAAAAGGCAAGGCTATTTTTTTTTTTTTTTTTTTATTAATCATGGTGTTTAGGCCGAGATGGCCCCTAACCAATTATAAATTGTTACTAAATTCTAATACATAAAATTGTAACTCAATTAGTTACAGAAGTATATTGGAAGGTGTTAATTAAAGGTACATGAGTGCTCAAAAGGATTAAAACTGTTTTACATACAAAAAATAATACAAAATCCACTATAATCTACATCTACGAAGCTATAAACCAATTTTTTAATTTCAACATTATTATTGTTTTTTTTTTCTTGATATGTTAATTATCTTTTAATTGCTTACACCATTTTGCTATACTAAGGCAAAATGGCCAAAAATCGACGAAAATCAGGGGTTTCAAAAATCTTTCTAAATCATCAGAGATCATTTTCTAGGCTATTATAAAGCTATATTGAGCATCCTCAGGCAATTAGATCGAACAAAAAATCACCTCAAAATCGACCCATTTTTGGTCAAAAAGGCAAGGCTTATACTAAGGCAAAATGGCCAAAAATCGACCAAAATCAGGGGTTTCAAAAATCTTTCTAAATCATCAGAGATCACTTTCTAGGCTATTATAAAGCTATATTGAGCACCCTCAGGCAATTAGATCGAAGAAAAAATCACCTCAAAATCGACCCATTTTTGGTCAAAAAGGCAAGGCTATACTAAGGCAAAATGGCCAAAAATCGACCAAAATCAGGGGTTTCAAAAATCTTTCTAAATCATCAGAGATCACTTTCTAGGCTATTATAAAGCTATATTGAGCACCCTCAGGCAATTAGATCGAAGAAAAAATCACCTCAAAATCAACCCATTTTTGGCCAAAAAGGCAAGGCTATACTAAGGCAAAATGGCCAAAAATTGACCAAAATCGGGGGTTTCAAAAATCTTTCTAAATCATCAGAGATCAGTTTCTAGGCTATTATAAAGCTATATTGAGCATCCTCAGGCAAGTAGATCGAAGAAAAAATCAACTCATAATCGACCCATTTTTGGTCAGAAAGGCAAGGCTATACTAAGGCAAAATGGCCAAAAATCGACCAAAATCCGGGGTTTCAAAAGTCTTTCTAAATCATCAGAGATCACTTTCTAGGCTATTATAAAGCTATATTGAGTATCCTCAGGCAATTAGATCGAAGAAAAAATCACCTCAAAATCAATCCATTTTTGGCCAAAAAGGCAAGGCTATACTAAGGCAAAATGGCTAAAAATCTACCAAAATCAGGGGTTTTAAAAATCTTTCTAAATCATCAGAGATCAGTTTCTAGGCTAATATAAAGCTATATTGAGCATCCTCAGGCAAGTAGATCGAAGAAAAAATCAACTCATAATCGACCCATTTTTGGTCAGAAAGGCAAGGCTATACTAAGGCAAAATGGCCAAAAATCGACCAAAATCCGGGGTTTCAAAAGTCTTTCTAAATCATCAGAGATCACTTTCTAGGCTATTATAAAGCCATATTGAGCATCCTCAGGCAATTAGATCGAAGAAAAAATCACCTCAAAATCGACCCATTTTTGGTCAAAAAGGCAAGGCTATACTAAGACAAAATGGCCAAAAATCGACCAAAATCAGGGGTTTCAAAAATCTTTCTAAATCATCAGAGATCACTTTCTAGGCTATTATAAAGCTATATTGAGCACCCTCAGGCAATTAGATCGAAGAAAAAATCACCTCAAAATCAACCCATTTTTGGCCAAAAAGGCAAGGCTATACTAAGGCAAAATGGCTAAAAATCTACCAAAATCAGGGGTTTCAAAAATCTTTCTAAATCATCAGAGATCAGTTTCTAGGCTATTATAAAGCTATATTGAGCATCCTCAGGCAAGTAGATCGAAGAAAAAATCAACTCTTAATCGACCCATTTTTCGTCAGAAAGGCAAGGCTATACTAAGACAAAATTGCCAAAAATCGACCAAAATCAGGGGTTTCAAAAATCTTTCTAAATCATCAGAAATCATTTTCTAAGCTATTATAAAGCTATATTGAGCATCCTCAGGCAATTAGATGGAAGAAAAAATCACCTCAAAATCGACCCATTTTTGGCCAAAAAGGCAAGGCTATACTAAGGCAAAATGGCCTAAATTCGACCAAAATCAGGGGTTTCAAAATTCTTTCTAGATCATCAGAGACCACTTTCTAGGCTATTATAAAGCTATTTTGAGCATCCTCAGGCAATTAGATCGAAGAAAAAATCACCTCAAAATCGACCCATTTTTGGCCAAAAAGGCAAGGCTATACTAAGGCAAAAATCAACCAAAATCCGGGGTTTCAAAAATCTTTCCAAATCATCAGAGATCAGTTTCTAGGCTATTATAAAGCTATATTGAGCATCCTCAGGCAAGTAGATCGAAGAAAAAATCACCTCAAAATCGACCCATTTTTGGTCAAAGAGGCAAGGCTATACTAAGGCAAAATGGCCTAAAATCGACCAAAATCAGGGGTTTCAAAAATCTTTCTAAATCATCAGAGATCACTTTCTAGGCTATTATAAAGCTATATTGAGCACCCTCAGGCAATTAGATCGAAGAAAAAATCACCTCATAATCGACCCCCATTTTGATCAGAAAGGCAAGGCTATACTAAGGCAAAATGGCCAAAAATCGACCAAAATCCGGGGTATCAAAAGTCTTTCTAAATCATCAGAGATCACTTTCTAGGCTATTATAAAGCTATATTGAGCACCCTCAGGCAATTAGATCGAAGAAAAAATCACCTCATAATCGAACCATTTTTGGTCAAAGAGGCAAGGCTATACTAAGGCAAAATGGCCTAAAATCGACCAAAATCCGGGGTTTCAAAAATCTTTCTAAATCATCAGAGATCACTTTCTAGGCTATTATAAAGCTATATTGAGCACCCTCAGGCAATTAGATCGAAGAAAAAATCACCTCAAAATCAACCCATTTTTGGCCAAAAAGGCAAGGCTATACTAAGGCAAAAATCAACCAAAATCCGGGGTTTCAAAAATCTTTCCAAATCATCAGAGATCAGTTTCTAGGCTATTATAAAGCTATATTGAGCATCCTCAGGCAAGTAGATCGAAGAAAAAATCACCTCAAAATCGACCCATTTTTGGTCAAAGAGGCAAGGCTATACTAAGGCAAAATGGCCTAAAATCGACCAAAATCAGGGGTTTCAAAAATCTTTCTAAATCATCAGAGATCACTTTCTAGGCTATTATAAAGCTATATTGAGCACCCTCAGGCAATTAGATCGAAGAAAAAATCACCTCATAATCGACCCCCATTTTGATCAGAAAGGCAAGGCTATACTAAGGCAAAATGGCCAAAAATCGACCAAAATCCGGGGTATCAAAAGTCTTTCTAAATCATCAGAGATCACTTTCTAGGCTATTATAAAGCTATATTGAGCACCCTCAGGCAATTAGATCGAAGAAAAAATCACCTCATAATCGACCCATTTTTGGTCAAAGAGGCAAGGCTATACTAAGGCAAAATGGCCTAAAATCGACCAAAATCCGGGGTTTCAAAAATCTTTCTAAATCATCAGAGATCACTTTCTAGGCTATTATAAAGCTATATTGAGCACCCTCAGGCAATTAGATCGAAGAAAAAATAACCTCAAAATCAACCCATTTTTGGCCAAAAAGGCAAGGCTATACTAAGGCAAAATGGCTAAAAATCGACCAAAATCAGGGGTTTCAAAAATTTCTCTCTAAATCATCAGAGATCACTTTCTAGGCTATTATAGGGCTATATTGAGTATCCTCAGGCAATTAGATCGAAGAAAAAATCACCTCAAAATCGACCCATTTTTGGCCAAAAAGGCAAGGCTATACTAAGGCAAAATAGCCTAAAATCGACCAAAATCAGGGGTTTCAAAAATCTCTCTAAATCATCAGAGATCACTTTCTAGGCTATTATAAAGCTATATTGAGCACCCTCAGGCAATTAGATCGAAGAAAAAATCACCTCATAATCGACCCATTTTTGGTCAAAAAGGCAAGGCTATACTAAGGCAAAATGGCCAAAAATCGACCAAAATCAGGGGTTTCAAAAATCTTTCTAAATCATCAGAGATCATTTTCTAGGCTATTATAAAGCTATATTGAGCATCCTCAGGCAATTAGATCAAAGAAAAAATCACCTCATAATCGACCCATTTTTGATCAGAAAGGCAAGGCTATGCTAAGGCAAAATGGCCAAAAATCGACCAAAATCCGGGGTTTCAAAAGTCTTTGTAAATCATCAGAGATCACTTTCTAGGCTATTATAAAGCTATATTGAGTATCCTCAGGCAATTAGATCGAAGAAAAAATCACCTCAAAATCGACCCATTTTTGGTCAAAGAGGCAAGGCTATACTAAGGCAAAATGGCCTAAAATCGACCAAAATCAGGGGTTTCAAAAATCTTTCTAAATCATCAGAGATCACTTTCTAGGCTATTATAAAGCTATATTGAGCATTCTCAGGCAATTAGATCGAAGAAAAAATCACCTCAAAATCAACCCATTTTTGGCCAAAAAGGCAAGGCTATACTAAGGCAAAATGGCTAAAAATCGACCAAAATCAGGGGTTTCAAAAATTTCTCTCTAAATCATCAGAGATCACTTTCTAGGCTATTATAGGGCTATATTGAGTATCCTCAGGCAATTAGATCGAAGAAAAAATCACCTCAAAATCGACCCTTTTGGCCAAAAAGGCAAGGCTATACTAAGGCAAAATGGCCTAAAATCGACCAAAATCAGGGGTTTCAAAAATCTTTCTAAATCATCAGAGATCAGTTTCTAGGCTATTATAAAGCTATATTGAGTATCCTCAGCAAATTAGATCGAAGAAAAAATCACCGCAAAATCGACCCATTTTTGGTCAAAAAGGCAGACTATACTAAGGCTAAATGGAAAAATCGACCAAAATCAGGGGTTTCAAAAATATTTCTAAATCATCAGAGATCACTTTCTAGGCTATTATAGGGCAATATGCAGCATCCTCAGCCAATTAGATCGAAGAAAAAATCACCGCAAAATCGACCCATTTTTGGTCAAAAAGGCAGACTATACTAAGGCTAAATGGAAAAATCGACCAAAATCAGGGGTTTCAAAAATATTTCTAAATCATCAGAGATCACTTTCTAGGCTATTATAGGGCAATATGCAGCATCCTCAGGCAATTAGATCGAAGAAAAAAGCACCTCAAAATCGACCCATTTTGGGCCAAAAAGGCAAGGCCATACTAAGGCAAAATGGCCAAAAAGCGATTAAAATCAGGGGTTTCAAAAATCTTTTTAAATCATCAGAAATAAATTTCTAGCCTCTTTTAAGGCTATAAGAAGGATTTGCAGCCCACTGGATCAACGAAAAGGATTTTGCTCCTAAAAAAGAAAATTGAACATGATTAGAACAGAAGAATTTTTGAAAGAAACAGTTTTTGATATCCAATTTTAATTTTATCAAACAAATAAACTATTAATGTGGTAATCTAATGCCAATACATTTTGAATAATAAACATTGCTAATTAAATAGGAAAAAATTAGATATCTTTAATAACCTATGAGTACATGAAATATATAAGGATAATACGATGATTGATATAAGAGAATAAGCACCTTAAAATTTCTATTAATGCTATAAATCTCTTATATTTCAAGAAAACGAGTCCTCAGATTGTCTGTTAAGCGTTGGGTTGGTTTATCGTTCAAAAATGTAAACCAGACAATGACGATTTGACTTAAAAAAGATTGATTACACAAACTTTAGCCGAGTCATTTTCCTCTCTTTTTCTGTGCAGCTTTGGCCATCTGGGCAGCAAACTCTTGCTTCTTTGCTTCAAATTCAGCAGTTTCTTCCTCCTGAAAATGAAGATTGAGGAAAAATTATAAGGAACGAATTATAACAACAAACGTAAGGGATTGTGCATGTTGACTCAGTACATAGCCTGCGTCCCAGTCCAGAGATACTCATGCCTAATCTTATTTTCGACAAAGAAACAGCCCGCAGATAGCTGAGATTTTTCACACTTAACTTTGAGGGCATGCAGCGACCCCCCCCCTCAACTGATTGAAAATCGTTTCTGGTTGAAAACTGGAAATGTTTAAGAATAGGCTATCGCTTAGCTGAAGTTCGCTACCAACCGGGGACTCTGAGGATTCACCTTGACGCCGGGAGCCTAAATTTTCCAAAACTTTTAAAAAGCGTTAAATTGCAAAACCATGCCATTATATAATAAATGTTAGCACACTCTTGTTAAACTACTAAACCAGCTTAAACGTTCTAATTGTGAAATGAATCCCTTAAGGATTTTTAGGTGGTCTTGATAATTTTGCAAACTAATGCCTTGGAGATGCTTAGTATTTTTGGACTGGGAAACAGGCTACATTAATACATTTGCACTCATTTATACAACTCTCTTAAGAAGGAAGAAGCACATTTTTGTAAAACTTCAAGAAGAACAATAGTAAAGGAAGATATTTCACGATCTACCTCAAGAAGCATGAAGAAACGAAAAAAGAAATTTGATTGAAGGGAAAGAACAAAAATAGAATACATTCATACCAGTTGTTTTCTCATGGCTTCTATTTTCTTTTTCTCTTCATTCTGAGCTATCCTCATATCTTCAAATTTCGCTTTAAGCTGGAAAGAGAAACAAACTAGTTCACTGAAGAACAGTCAATGGCTCCGAATTTAAGCCAACTAGGGTATGGTTGGATATATACATACAATTCAATCAAAACTTTATAGGATGAATTAGCTTCCTTACGATATAGATATTCCACGGGGGTATCGTTGGTTAAAACATAATCGAGCCGATTCCCAGTTTCCTCTAAGGGCTGTTCTTATAAAAGTGTGTTGTCTATATCAAATCGTGGGTTAGCAAGTTTAGCTACCAGAGACTGACTGGATAAAAGTATTGGATGCAAGTATGCCACAAAGACCTCTTCCATTTTTACCGGATTTCACTCTGAAAGGCAGGAAACAGGTAGACAGGGCACAATATAACGAATGAATAGGAGACAGCCAAATAGTATAAAATCGATGCAATATTACGTTTTTGCAGTAGTACTTGCAGACTATGATACAGTTCGTTCAACACTTTCCGAAACAGTAGCAACCACCTATAACAACTACAGCAACATAACTTTTGTTTCCTCAGGCTTGGACTAAATAAATCCAGGCTTCAAAACTTAGCTTGTGCCGCTTAGATGCGGCCAACTTATTGGCTCTCAAATTGGTCATATGTCGTCGAGCCGCTGCTGTGTCCTTTTGGGTTAAAGCACGCGCTTGATTTTACAGCCATCTTTGAATTCTGAAGCAAAGATAAACCAGGTTGCTGTGGTTGTTCAAAGGCAATTGTTGCTGTTTGTGAAAAGTAGGACGAATGTAGCAAGCCTACACAAGCTCTACCTCTTGCTCAGCTACAGTAAGCTCGTTTTCTTTCTCTTTAACTTTCTGAACAAAAGCTTGTCGAATGTTCTCTTCTTTCTTCTGTAAAACTTGCATATACTCTTCTCTTTTTTGCTTGAAGGACTCTTGAATGCTAGGGAAGCAAAAAGAAACCAGGTCTGAGCTACCTCCAATGAAGTTGTTAGCAAATAAAAGTTGTAATGCAGAGACTTGTGACAACTGAAGGTGAAAATATCACTCCCATGAAATGGAACGATGTTTACCAGAAAATACTTTATTTCCTTTAATAACGCCTAGCCCTAAATAAACGCTTCCCTCTAATAAAAACCTTTTGATAAACGCTGCAAACATCAGGGTGGCGTTTATGAAAGTGGAAGAAAATAGACAATCTTTTTGCCCTATATCAATACGCCTTTTCAACTAAGAGCCTCGTTTTCAAAATTTACGAAAACTTTTTCACACGAAAATTTCGACCCCAGATTCAGATTCAGCACCCTAATTTTAGTGTTGACGCAAATTTTTGAAAATCTATAAAGGATTTGACCTTGAAAAATCGCTCGGGGGGAATTTTACACCCTAAGTCACTTTTCACGGTCAAATCCCTCATAACTTTTCTAACTTTTAATCGCTATAAAATCAACATCGTAAGGACTAAAAGCGTAAAATTTGCCCAAACACTAAAACGAAGGTGTTGAATTCGAATCTGATGTCGAAATGCTTCTGTGACACAATTTAAAAAATTTTTGAAAACGAGGCCCTTAGTTGAAAATGTGTAGGCCTATACTTCATGTCAGCGTAGCGTAGCAGCTTTCTTTCTCTGCATCCCTTCCTGAGATGTCGTTTCGAAAATGTATCTAACTATATTCTCTCTTTAACGCCTCTCTCTTATGAACCATTGCCTCTAATAAACGATGCATCTAATTCCTCAAAACTTTAATTAAAACCCAGGTCGAGGAAATACAGTACCAAATGTTCGAGCTTGGGGCATATTAAGAGTTGTTTCATATCAGGGAGTAGTTTCCACGAAAAGGATTCTTGATGTTTTCAGTGTCACTCACCTGTCTTGTTTGTCATCAAAACCTTTCTCTTCAAGTTTCAGTTTGCGATAAAGCTCATAGTGTTTTCGATGCGTTGCTTCTATCAGGTCTTCCATATTTGTTCTATAGAGAAAGAGGCAGAATAATTGAATATGGTTGCGGTCCACTCATCTGTGCAAGGATTCAATTTTTCCCCAAATCAATTCAATTCAGCTTTGAAAATATCGGATTTTATCGAACATGTGTGTGGGGCGAACTATTTAAAAATCAGTCTCAAAGAGGAGTTATTATTTGAAATTTTACGAATAAACTAAAGTTCTTACGAAAAATAAGCTTTGCAGCAACTGGCAAAAGGTGTCTCTTGATTCCTAAGAGTTTGCCAACCACTATTCATGCGGTGTAATGGACAAATCTGATAGGCAGCTCAACCCAAAGGGGGCGCTTATTCGAAGGAGGGTGCTTATTCGAGAAAATACGGCATCGTAATTCTGCCGGTGCTCTAACGTTTTACGGCCGGTATTATTCAGTTGCATTCTGAAGCAAAGGGAACTTGAGTCGTTGCCTGGCAACTAAATCAAGGTACTGCGTAAAATGTATTTGTGCCAAAGGCTCTCAAATCCATAGAGTTTCACAAAAATCATGATGCCCATTAGAAGTTGGGATATTGCACTTAAAAAGAAAAGATAAGCGAAAGACCAACCTTAGAATCATTTCCCGTAGTTTGACAAAGTCACAATGATTCTCGTTTTCAACTAAAACAGAAAAGATAAACATTGAATTATATTGAATTAAGTAATAAACAGCCGAATATTCGCTTCTCAGAAAACACAGGTGTCTTTCCAAGACGCTTTGAAGGAAAATATGACTCTCAGCGAACCAGAGTTAAAAAAATACGACAAAAACTTTCAGGTGGAACCTAATAAACCAGCAAGTGGTCGGAAAGTTTAGAAATTTAGAAGTTGGTTAGTTAGTCAGTCGGGCACTTGCTGTCTTTACAGGAAATTGGTTTCTGTGCCGAACACAAGGGGTCGCCTGAAACGCACCACATTAACCACTCGCATTGAATTTGAAAGAAAATTAGTCCCAGCAATAATTCTGTGGACTGCAGGACCCGGAGTAATCGACCGAAAAGCTGTCACAACATTAAAAAATTCGTAAGACTATTCACTAGCAATTGTAATGAAATCTCAAACACTCTTCATAAAAACAGAAAAAATACACAAAAGGTTTTTAAAGACAACATACCAAGCACTGTTCCCCAAGGATACTGTCTTGCTCTGAATTTCTCTCCGTTGATAACTACTTCTTCACGACTTCCCACTACTGCAAATGGGAGCTGTTGCTGAAAAATAAATGGCAATTTCGAATTACAGACAGTAACGATTAAACAAGTGAAAAGGGTGTTCGATTGGCAAACAGCAAATTGATAGTCCTCATTGCTGATGCATTTTCGTTTCAGATGAACAGTGTCTACTAGACTTATAACACGAGGCGTAGTTATCGCTACTAGGCCGTTTTAGCAATAGGCACAAGTGAAGAATACGCCGGGAGCAGACAAAAGATCTGGGCACTATTTCTTTCCCACATCATCTTGGCCGTTTTCAAGTTATAGTGACAACGTCAAAATTTTGAAAACGGCAACAGTTAATAAAGTACTAAAGCAACCAATCACTTAACTATTGCGATACCGCGCATCTCATTAACGGTCGCATCCTGTTGTTAAAACAATCTATAGAACTGAATGGTTGACGCTAAGACTACTCTTGGCAAACAGCTGTTTTGGATTATTGCTATTGTTGTTGATGTTAGTAGGACCCAAGAGTAGGACCAATATGTCATCAGTCTAACTGGCCAAATGAAACAATGATCTTACTCAGACAATTATTCGGAATAAATCCTCGCCGGTATTTTCTTTACAATCTACAATCATGGACAATTTTTTCTGGAAAAACTGGAATTTGCTCTTTAAGTTTCCCAATTTCCTCAACCAGGAGTGGCAAACACAGGGACCCTGGTCAGTATGTCTGGGTACCTGTCTCAATATATTTTGTCCGTGAGACTGTGACTGAAGGTTATCCAGTTAACGCTGTATGACAAAATCATGTTTAGGTAAGGATGGTTTGTTGTTTCGAAATGGGATCGGGTGCTGTCATTTGTCTCTTTAGCTCTTTTTCGCTGAAAAGCGTGAAGCGTCTCTGTCTACTAATGTCTTTTCAGATAACAAAAGCCTGTAAAAACAGTGTAAACATACGTTCATCTGATTGTTGATAGCAGCTACAGTTTCATCATCAGTTGGAAATTTATACATTTCAACATTGTTTTGGATCAGCTCGTCCATGATCTAAAAAAAACAAACTAAACTGAAAGGTACATCAACCACTAGTCAAACACACGACTACAAACAATTAAGAATAGCACAATGTTTGGATAAGATATAGAATGATGAGGCTCTGACTGGCTAAAACCATCAAACATTGTTTGTCAAACAGCTGAGATTCGCTTTGCAAACAAATTTGACCGTTTGGTCACGTTGAACACATTACTTCTCAAAACACTGGTGCTTGCGAACTTGTGGAATGTTTGTGAAGTTTTTCATTTTTCCAGTACATTGGCAAGTAAATTCTGATTCTTGAGCAATGTTTCGTGACGTAGCCAAACGGTCAAACATTTTCTTCGAAAAGCAAATTTCAGATTTTGACCAACATTGTTTAATCGTTTGACCAAGCCCTTAACTCGTTGTTTTGGGCATTATAGCTTGTTAGTAATGACCTATCGACCAAGAAAGAAGGTTGCAACAGTGTTTAAATATTGTGTTGAATACACATTTTCAACTCGTTTTGAAAAAAAATTGAAAATCAAGTCATAGAAAAATTTCGACTTCAGATTCGAATTCAGCAACTTCATTTTTGGGATGAGGCAAATTTTTACACTTCTAGTCTTTACGTTGTTGACTTTATAGGTGTTAAAAGTTTGGAATTCTATAAAGGATTTGACCATGAAAAATCACTGGGGGTGAAATTTTACACACTCGGTCATTTTCCACGGTCAAATCTCTTATGAATTTTCAAACTTTAAATCGCTATAGAATCAACATGGTTAGGACTAGAAGCTAAAATAAAGGTGCTGAATTCGAATCTGAAGTCGAAATGTTTCTATGACTTGATTTTCACATTTTTTTAAAAACGAGGCCCTTATTTAAAAAGGTGTGTAAGAGTAGTGGTGACATATCAAAGAGTAGTTAACCCACTATGTGGAAAGGAATGGCGGACTTTAAGAGTCAGTGCGCCTTCAGCCATCATCTTAGCTACGACATACTGGAAGAAACAACTAACCCTTTGCTTGAAGCTTTGAAGCTCGTTCTTTGATATAGTGTCAGCTTTTGCAATTATAGGGATGATATTGACCTGAAAAGTAGAACACGTCAAAACAAAGTCGATACTGAATAACAGAGAGAAATAGATGAAACTTTCTTGCTTCTCTACAAAGATCAATCCAAAGCAAAGAGATTACTTAAGATATTTAAAATAGCGGAAAACAAGATGTTTTTTTTTACCTTTTTGTCAAGTCTTTTCATGCAGACCAAATCCAGTGATTTCAATCTAAGGGGAAAAGACATTTTAACGACTTCAATTAAATCTACTGATCTCCCTGCTGTGTCCCACGAGCTGAGTAGTGATGTTTAAAACAAAAACAAAATACTAGTCCAGTTTCACTTTTTGATTGGCGCATTTCGATCCACATCTGGGTATAAATTCCTCAAAACATGAACCTATGGATGGATGAGGATGTACCGTCGAGATTTTGCAGACCCACCCACTTATAATGTAGATACAGAAGAACACATATCCTATATTATGGATAATAATAAGCGGAATACGAAAGTAATACGACTTTCTAGGCCACATTATTGCTTGAAATTTCACTAGGAGCATCGTAGACGCAATATTAACATGATTTGGATTCAAATAAAGTGACTTGTTTAGTTTTCTTCAATTTCTTACCCAATTATATGGGGATTTCGTCAAAATAATACCCTTGTTTAGGGAATTACAGGGCCAAAAACCTGCCCATATGGGCGGCACATACTCGTACCTAAATAATATTAAGTAACCTCCACAAGCTTCTTAAGCATAGAAGAAATGAAGCCACATCAAGAAGTCATTTCAAAAATTAACAGTAGATAACTTACGAATGACCAGTTGGTGAAATGAAATAAAGACATGCATGGATCCTTGTATCATGATAGGCATTCAATGATCTCTTGATTTTCATTTCTTCTTGTAAATACGCTTCGAATTGTGAATCAATAAACGTCAATATGCTGTTTGTGCTGCAACAAACGATTGAAAACTGATTTCAGTACTTAAAATGGAGATGCTTTCCCTATTTTATTATCTCAGACATCCTTGAAAACGCCTATACTGTATCCTTCAAAATTACTGAAGAAGCAATTCAATGTCACAGCTAGTATAGTTGAATAGGGAAATGTCCTTCACATAAGACTTGGATAATCATGTTGTTCATCTACATGTTGTAAGTATTCAGCACCAGGAAAATCCTTATATCCATTCATAGGGGCTGTATAGAAGAAGGTGCTGTGACAAAAGAAATCGGGTTAGTCTAGCTGACTCAAATATTCTTGTTGACCAAAAAAAAATGCATCGGACTTGACAAGTTGGATGGGTGATGATCTCACCAAAGCCACATCAAGTAAATAAAGTAAGTAAACAACATCATGGTCAAATCCAGCTGGCTAATGGTGTCAGAGGCTTAGGGAGGTTGGTGTTTGAGCCCCAGCTATGGTAGTCTCAGAGCCAGGGTCAAGGCATTAATTAGTCAACCTACTGCTGAGATCCTAGCAACTGGCGCTAAATACCCCATCTCACCATCTTCACCATCATGTACCTACCACACAAAAAGTTATGTTGTCTATCATGTTGATTAAATACCCACAGAAGGTGTTTAAACACTTGTTTGATTTGAAACTTTATAGAAGGTGGGGTTTTAAAAGAGAGAGAATGTTATTTCAAATCAATCTTACTGTATAAAGACAATTGATTACAAAAGGTCCTCAATTTGAATTTCATGATGGTGTATGTGGAAAAGAAAAAAGTGTCCATTACAGGTGTGATAAAACTTAGGCAGGCAGGCTGTACAAACCTATCTTCCTTGTTGATTTGGTCTCCAAACCCAACTGTTTCCACTACAGTGAGTTTCAATGACACATTACTCTCTTTCAGATCTAAGGGCAGAAAATATATAGAATACTGTAACAAGCAGGAAACAGGAAAACGGAGTTGCCAGACATGAAACATGGGAGGGGCAAAAGGGCATGGTCAAGGATAATTAGGGCATAGTTTAAGGAACAAATAACCATGTCATACCCTGCAACACTTTTCCATCAGATTTTGCCTATATACAAAACCTATATTGGTGATTATTTGGGGGCCACTGTGCCCCCCTTTGGTTTTGCAATAAAGTACTGGGGGCATTGGGCTAGCAATAGGCAGGCTGTGGGTTGGAATATTGCTGGGACCACTTTCTTAAAGCCTATAGTCATCTCAGCTGCCTATCCCTCTGAAGTCGGTAAATGAATACCCAGGGTATTTGTTCTAGAATATCAGTCTGGGTGTACAAGGCCAAGGTCCATATTAGCTGTATATCTGCTTGCACCCCCAGACATGTATATATGATAAAGATTGCTTGCTTGCTTGCAACAGATGCAGAGGATGGCATATCAGTCAGTAAGGTAAGATAAGGACACTACCATTAAATTTAATAATGTGTCACTCACCATATGTAACATGTTGTATCTCTACTCCAGGACTATCATGATTATGAGGTTCTCCTGCGGATAAAAGACCATTAAGAGTTTTTTAACAGTTGAAGCTATACATTTACATAATATAGCAATCAAATTAAAAGATAGTGAACTTCTACTAAATTGAGCTTCTTCTCACACAAAGGCAATATTGCAGAAGTTTTATGAAAATTAGTTCGTTAATACAGTAAAAATGGTCAAGTAAACATCTCAGTCAAATAAGATTTTAAAACAGAACTGGAAGTGCAGCATGATGCAGTATTCATTTTGCATCAGGTTTTTGCAGTGCAGATTTGGTTTTATATTATACTGCATTCATTATCATCTTTGTTGAAACAGGTCCCCTGCCATTGTAGGTGAATCCTGTATTAAGCAAATGTTACCTTTTCAGGAACTTCAGAGTAATTAAATATATAATAAACAACTTCTTAGGTATATAGCTAATTCTAAATTCTAATTTCTCATGCAGAAATTAACCACAAGGAATGCACATTTAGATGAAAGCACTCACTGATATCATTTACATGCCTGCCCATCATATTAGTCAAGACTTCATCTGATAAAGACAAAGCTCTCCAGAAATTTTTATAAAATATTGCAAATAGCTAGACCCTTAAATACCTTCAAATGTCCGCTTAAATAATGAATCAATCAATGTTGACTTTCCAATTCCAGTTTCTCCTGTAAGAGTAATGAAAATTCTTTGAGTAGTAAAAGCTTCAAGCTAGTGGAAATGCAGGGTGGAAATGAGTGAAAACATTTTTGGTCATACTTAAAAGTTTTTATTCCATTGTTCTACTCCTCAGAGTATAAACATTACAAGAAGACCAAGAAAAACAAAAAGGGTATATATAAACCCAGATGCAGATCAAAACGCATCAATTAAAAACCTGAAACTGCATTGTGTTTTGAAGACAAATCAGCTTGTGGGATAGAGCAGGAAGACTAAAAGAATCGAAGAGTCCAAGTGATAACAAGCTCTCTCTAAGGAAGCTCAGATTGGAGGGCTGAGCAACTGAAAAGTATTTGATGATGTCATGATTTTATGACATCATACTATTTTTTTCAAAATTATTGGGGGTTCAAGCCCCCCAGCCCTTGCTTCCAACAGTCCTGGAAAGTGCCTTTTGGTTTTTATTTGGACAGATTCCAAATGATTCCAAATTCGTGCATGATGATTCGGCCAATGATCCCAAGATGATTCGGCCAACCCTCAGGGACCTTTTGGCCTATAAATGTCAACAAGAATTTTTCAGAGCGGCCGTGGTCACGTTTCCCAGTGTATAGGGCAGCCAGTGAATAGGGCAGCGCCAGCATATAGTTTCTGCTGCTTGGTCCCTAATTTTCCTATGTTTAGAGGCTTTGAAAGGCCAATTATGGCAGATAATCAAATGAGTACAATGTGTCTAGACATGCAGATAGAAGGAAGTAAATTGTAAACAGACTTGAGCGAACAAGAAGTTTAGGCCTTTAGGGACAGTTCATCTTAAAAAACGTGTAAGACAAAATGATTTGTCTTTTTTTTCTTTTTTTTTTATAAACAAGGTATCTAGGCCAAAATGGCCTCTAACCTGATAACAACAACAGCAACAACTAAATTTCAAATTAAGTTAAATGCAGTTACTCAACACGGAAAGAGAATCTACTATAGTAATTACCGATACATTAAAAATAAAAAAAAATGGAAAAACAATATTTGCAAGCTATAGGACATTCAGCAGAGATGTGCTATACAGTATTAGAAGGGAGTTACTTGCCAATCGCTAGCAGTAAATCGAGAATGGGGAAACCGATGATCACAAAAGAACGAATGTGCAGCGAAATTAAAGCAAGCAAGAACAACAAACAATTTTAGAACTCGATAAATGATTTAACCCCTACATCTTATTGATAAACCCTCGAACGGTGGGGGAACTTTAACTATATTTTTCGTTAGTTTAACAATTGGGCTAAATATGTCATAAAAAGCTTAGTCCAAATAATACTGTAGACCCTCGAGAGCGCAGTGGGCGCACTTGCCAGTGTATAGGGTCACTCGTCATAGTCCGCGTATTTATGAGTCACTTCTTTGTACAATTTCAATATTTTTTACCTTGTAACTATATTTTTAGTTAGTTTAACACACAATTAGGCTAAATATGCAATTAAAGGCTAAATTGAAATGATAAACCCTCGAGAGCGCGATGGGCGCACTTGCCAGTGTATAGGGTCACTCGTCATAGTCGCTGTATTTATGAGTCACTTTTTTGTACAATTTCAATATTTTTTACCTTGTAACTATATTTTTAGTTAGTTTAACACACAATTAGGCTAAATATGCAATTAAAGGCTAAATTGAAATGATAGACCCGCGAGAGCGCGGTGGGCGCACTTGCCAGTGAATAGGGTCACTCGTCATAGTCGCTGTATTTATGAGTCACTTTTTTGTACAATTTCAATATTTTTACCTTGTAACTATATTTTTAGTTAGTTTAACACACAATTAGGCTAAATATGCGATTCAAGGCTAAATTGAAATGATAGACCCTCGAGAGCGCGGTGGGCGCACTTGCCAGTGTATAGGGTCACTCGTCATAGTCGACGTATTTATGAGTCACTTTTTTGTACAATTGAACCCGGAAAGGTTTTTGTACAACTTTGAACCCGGAAAGGTTTGTCGAGGAATTCACTGCAACCAGACAATGTTACTAATGTAATGCACTTGGGAGACATTATCACTGCGATTTATGCCCACCTTCGGTATCCTTCAAATTTTATTTTAGAGAGAAACGCCACTTATTGCAGACTCATTTAGATCCAAAATGAGTTGTTACCTTTTCTGATTTCAAATTGTATTCGAATCCTGATCTTTATTAACACCACTGTCCAAAGTGCGGCAGTATTATCCAGGGCGGGGCCCAGCCTGGACTGGGGGACGTGTCCACCCCAGTTTTCTCAAAGATCGAGTTTGCAATTCGCCTAAATCTGATAAAAAAATGGTTGGGGGTGGGGCTGATGAATCCTTTTCCTTTCTTAAGACTTCACTTGAATTTCCACTCCTTTCTGAATCAAGAGAGGTTGCCTGTTGGAAGAAGCAAAAAGAAGCAGCAGAAAACAGTCAAACAGTGAATAATATTTTCATAGGTTTATGTTGTGTCTTAACTTTATAATTCCGTAGTTTTTTGCCCTTTACTCTTTCATCTCTGCCAAAATTAGGATACTATCTTTCATTCAATCCAAAAAGGGTGTTTCCCAGTGCTCTAAAAGGCGTTTCCGGTATTCTAAAGGGCGTGGTCCCTAAAAAAGTTTTACTTTTTAATTTTTACCTAGGGACCCCAGACCCCCAAAATGAGGCTCGTTTCGCTCGTTAGTCCACCCCCACATTTTGGCGGCTGGCGCCGCCGCATTTGAAGACGCATGGCACTAAAGACAAGAAGGCTCCCAATATCGACAGCATTTCAGCTACGGGTAACCCAATGGGTGATACAAAACCTGTGGCGAAAGAAAGCTTCGAGCACAGTGATAATGTACCTGAAGAAAGTATGAAAGAAGAGGTAGCCACTATCAAAGTGGTTAGGGGAGTTCAGGAACGGGTCAATTGTGACATTTGTTGCATCAATTAACATAGGAAAAGTTTAAAGCATATGAAATGGAAGCACGGGAAAGCATATGAAATGCAACCAAGGGAAAGTGCCGGGATTTTCAGTAATTTACTGTGATGTTGGTGAGAAAGTCTTCACATGGTGGTGTGGGGTATCCGATTCACGTGCAGAAACGTATTCACTCTACCGTTGAGTGTTAAACTAACTAAAAATATAGTTACAAGGTAAAAAATATTGAAATTGTACAAAAAGTGACTTAGAATACGCCGACTATGACGAGTGACCCTATACACTGGCAAGTGCGCCCACCGCGCTCTCGAGGGTCTATCATTTCAATTTAGCCTTGAATTGCATATTTAGCCTAATTGTGTGTTAAACTAACTAAAAATATAGTTACAAGGTAAAAAATATTGAAATTGTACAAAAAAGTGACTTAGAATACGCCGACTATGACGAGTGACCCTATACACTGGCAAGTGCGCCCACCGCGCTCTCGAGGGTCTATCATTTCAATTTAGCCTTGAATTGCATATTTAGCCTAATTGTGTGTTAAACTAACTAAAAATATAGTTACAAGGTAAAAAATATTGAAATTGTACAAAAAAGTGACTTTTAGAATACGCCGACTATGACGAGTGACCCTATACACTGGCAAGTGCACCCACCGCGCTCTCGAGGGTCTATCATTTCAATTTAGCCTTGAATTGCATATTTAGCCTAATTGTGTTTTAAACTAACTAAAAATATAGTTACAAGGTAAAAAATATTGAAATTGTACAAAAAAGTGACTTTTAGAATACGCTGACTATGACGAGTGACCCTATACACTGGCAAGTGCGCCCACCAGCTCTCTCGGGTCTATCATTTCAATTTAGCCTTGAATTGCATATTTAGCCTAATTGTGTGTTAAACTAACTAAAAATATAGTTACAAGGTAAAAAATATTGAAATTGTACAAAAAAGTGACTTTTAGAATACGCCGACTATGACGAGTGACCCTATACACTGGCAAGTGCGCCCACCGCGCTCTCGAGGGTCTATCATTTCAATTTAGCCTTTAATTGCATATTTAGCCTAATTGTGTGTTAAACTAACTAAAAATATAGTTACAAGGTTAAAAATATTGAAATTGTACAGAAAAGCTACTCATGAATACGCGGACTATGACGAGTGACCCTATACACTGGCAAGTGAGCCCACCGCGCTCTCGAGGGTCTATCATTTGGATTTAGCTTTTAATTACATATTTAGCCTAATTGTACAGATGCTCAAGTTAGGAAACTTTGAAAGAAACTTTTACTGTACCAGTTGTGTTTCAAGTTAAAGGAATGTTAATAACTGGCTCAGAGTTTAGTTTCTTATAAAAAAATATGATATAGTTTCTTATTGTCAGTTTCTTATAAAAAATTGTGTATTCGAAAGCATGGGTTTCTCATAAAGAGTTTAATAAAAAAATAAATTTTTCGGTATTTTGCTAACCACAAAACAAAGCAAACTATTACTAAAAGAATTGAAAAAAAAAGCCAAGCAAAAGGAAACAGGCCTTCAAATTGTGTAAGTGAGAGAGGTGAATCAGTTTCAGTTGTATACAGTGCCCCACGCAGTCTACCTTTTTGATGTTTACCTGGACCGACGAGATTTGATTCACGCTAGCGAATCTATAATCACTACTGTGGTGGATAATCACTACTGTGGTGGTACTATTTGCATACTGTGGTGGCAGTTTTGGCGTACTGTGGTGGATAATCACTACTTGTGGTGGTTTACTATGCTTGCGGTGGTGGCAGTTTTGGCGTACTGTGGTGGATAATCATTACTTGTGGTGGTTTACTATGCTTGCGGTGGTGGCAGTTTGGCGTACTGTGGTGGATAATCATTACTTGTGGTGGTTTACTATGCTTGCGGTGGTGGCAGTTTTGGCATACTGTGGTGGATAATCACTACTTGTGGTGGTTTACTATGCTTGCGGTGGTGGCAGTTTTGGCGTACTGTGGTGGATTTTGTGGTTTTTTCTTGCTTGATCTATAGAGTTTTGCTATGATTTCGTATTCACCACATATAGCATTATAACCCACCACAAGTAGTGATTATCCACCACAGTACGCAAAAACTACCACCACAGTACGCAAATAGTACCACCACAGTAGTGATTATCCACCACAGTACGCCAAAACTGCCACCACCGCAAGCATAGTAAACCACCACAAGTAGTGATTATCCACCACAGTACGCCAAAACTGCCACCACCGCAAGCATAGTAAACCACCACAAGTAGTGATTATCCACCACAGTACGCCAAAACTGCCACCACAGTATGCAAATAGTACCACCACAGTAGTGATTATCCACCACAGTAGTGATTATAGATTCGCTAGCGTGTGATTTCAAGGTCACAAAATGATAATGCACGCCCACCACAATACGACAGACAGTAAAACATAATCAATATCGGATTATACAGAAATAGAATTCCCTATATGCTGGCGCTGCCCTATTTACTGGCTGCCCTATACACTGGGAAACGCGACCAGATTGGGTGGCCTAATGGCCTAAATTTAGGCCGTTCCTTCCCACATTCGGCTTCCCCCCATCCCCAACAAAACAAAGTTTGTCTAGCCACCATCTACTTACCAGTGACCTGAAACTATCTACTTCTCCGACCATTTTAATTTTGTAGATTTTATTTTAGTCTCCTTCTTTTAAATCAGCAATAAAACAAGGTCTTTCTTTCGATTTTTCTTACAACACAACACACCTATGTTTTCATTCACTTTCGCTGCACCTGGGCCTCAATAATCTTCTCAACTCCAACTTTCCAGTGCGCAGGCGTAGATCATTTAGTGGCATGAAGCATTTCCGGTTTCAATGGTTCGGGTTTTGCGGTTATTTGCGGTTAGCATTCCGGGCTTGAAACTTGCAAAAATAAACAACTCCCCAAAAAAGCCACAAAATTTGTCTGAAATGCCTTGATTTTCCTAACTTTCCTACAAGGAATACCTTATCACCATGCCACACTCCTCTGTCATTAGAGAACCCTTGCTTCGCCCCATCTTTGACTGCTTGCACCAACCTTTTACGGGAATGCAAAATTATAAAATTCAGTTATTAAGCATACAAAAATGCTTAATTAGCAAGATTGCGTGTTCAAATCTCATGATCTCATTATCTCTTACTGTTACTCATATAAATCAAATTAACAAGCGATTCTGCATGATTGAAATAAATGAAAACTCGTTTGTGTGTAAGCAATATATTTGTGAGGGCTGAAGTACTTCTAAGTAAAGAAAAGAGCCAAAATAAGACCCGTCTATAAAAGCGGAAATATTTTCTTGTTTCTTAGTCTTTTTCTTACTTCTTATTCAATAAAGAAGAGTTTTTTTGATTTTCAGAAAAAAGGCATATACACGTTTTTTAGTAAGATTTCAGCCTGCCTGTTTCTTATTTGTGAAGCGATTTTACACTAACTTAACTTCTACAATCCTCGTCAAAAATATTGGGGACAGTATGTTACAAGTATGTTTTACCTTAAAAACCCCGTCCCATTACAACATATTTGGGTAACAAGACCCCCCTCCCCCCCGAATCAATGTTGGGACCACTGTCAACATCGATTTCACCAACATTGAGTCGGGGGGAGGGGGGTATGCGTCTTTAGAGCGAGAATTTCACAAAAGTTCGAAGTGTCCCAGCCTTTTTGGCGAGGATTGTCTGAATTTTGAGTAATCACAGCAAAACAGAAGGTCAGAAATTCTGTTATAAACAGTACGGGAAGGGTTGTAAATTTACATAAAACAGTCTGCATTATGTTGTCTCGAGACGAATCTAGCTATAAACTGAAAACTTTTCATCAAAGCTCATAAACTGACTCCACTGTTTAGCAGTGAATTATTACGAAATTCAGAAAATGAAACGAATTATGCAGGCATGATGTACTTGCTTTCAAGTGTTGTTGATCTTCACAACAGAGAACGGAAGAATGCTAAAGTAAGCATAATTGGCATTGTTATTTGATGGACTGCGAAATTGAATAAGGAGCAACCAAGCGGGATGCCAAGTTCTACAGTTCTCCACACAGTTCTCCACACAGTTCTCCATCTTCAAATGTAAATATCTCCTCGTTGCTTGAAAGACTGCACTTGTAACTTTGTAATTCTGTATTATTTCATGTCTACTTTAAGATTTTCAACAGAGTTCGACTGCCAATGCATGGCAAAGTATATTTCTCACAGTTCTCCACCTGTTTTTAAAGATAGGTTTTCACCAGCTGTATTGTTTACTTACTACAGAGAGTGGAGAACTGTCAGAAAACGAACTCAGAAGGAATGACAAAGAGGGAAAATTATTTTATAACATGAAATACCCCCAGAAATGTATTGTCGGATAGCGAGAAGTATGGGAAAATTATTTGGACTTGAGTTATTCCACTTTTATGCGGTAGAAAATGATGGAGAACTGTCAGTTTCTTAGATGTCAAGCTCTCTCCTCCGCAGCGGCAGACGCATCGCTTGAATTGTGGTCTACAGAACGGTTCTAAAGATGCATTTGAATGATAAAGGTATTGCTTCTGCAGCTGAAAAATGTGTACCGTTGCCTCTTATGATTTTGCGATGTTGGAAAGTGAATTACGGCCTTTTTCAAAGTATTCCTTCACTTTTCAATGAATTTTCACATTTTGCTAAATTTTGCCCCTGACCCCCCAAAGCCCCCCAAAATATAAAGTCATTCCTCCTATTTACAATAAACATCACTTGAGCCTTTTGAGTCTTTCCATTCTTGAGAAAAACACAATTTTAGATTTCTGCTCTTGCTCAGACAATCCTCGTCAAAAATATTGGGGACAGTATGTTACAAGTATGTTTTACCTTAAAAACCCCGTCCCATTACAACATATTTGGGTAACAAGACCCCCCCCCCGAATCAATGTTGGGACCACTGTCAACATCGATTTCACCAACATTGAGTCGGGGGGAGGGGGGTATGCGTCTTTAGAGCGAGAATTTCACAAAAGTTCGAAGTGTCCCAGCCTTTTTGGCGAGGATTGTCTGAATTTTGAGTAATCACAGCAAAACAGAAGGTCAGAAATTCTGTTATAAACAGTACGGGAGGGTTGTAAATTTACATAAAACAGTCTGCATTATGTTGTCTCGAGACGAATCTAGCTATAAACTGAAAACTTTTCATCAAAGCTCATAAACTGACTCCACTGTTTAGCAGTGAATTATTACGAAATTCAGAAAATGAAACGAATTATGCAGGCATGATGTACTTGCTTTCAAGTGTTGTTGATCTTCACAACAGAGAACGGAAGAATGCTAAAGTAAGCATAATTGGCATTGTTATTTGATGGACTGCGAAATTGAATAAGGAGCAACCAAGCGGGATGCCAAGTTCTACAGTTCTCCACACAGTTCTCCACACAGTTCTCCATCTTCAAATGTAAATATCTCCTCGTTGCTTGAAAGACTGCACTTGTAACTTTGTAATTCTGTATTATTTCATGTCTACTTTAAGATTTTCAACAGAGTTCGACTGCCAATGCATGGCAAAGTATATTTCTCACAGTTCTCCACCTGTTTTTAAAGATAGGTTTTCACCAGCTGTATTGTTTACTTACTACAGAGAGTGGAGAACTGTCAGAAAACGAACTCAGAAGGAATGACAAAGAGGAAAATTATTTTATAACATGAAATACCCCCAGAAATGTATTGTCGGATAGCGAGAAGTATGGGAAAATTATTTGGACTTGAGTTATTCCACTTTTATGCGGTAGAAAATGATGGAGAACTGTCAGTTTCTTAGATGTCAAGCTCTCTCCTCCGCAGCGGCAGACGCATCGCTTGAATTGTGGTCTACAGAACGGTTCTAAAGATGCATTTGAATGATAAAGGTATTGCTTCTGCAGCTGAAAATGTGTACCGTTGCCTCTTATGATTTTGCGATGTTGGAAAGTGAATTACGGCCTTTTTCAAAGTATTCCTTCACTTTTCAATGAATTTTCACATTTTGCTAAATTTTGCCCCTGACCCCCCAAAGCCCCCCAAAATATAAAGTCATTCCTCCTATTTACAATAAACATCACTTGAGCCTTTTGAGTCTTTCCATTCTTGAGAAAAACACAATTTTAGATTTCTGCTCTTGCTCAGACAATCCTCGTCAAAAATATTGGGGACAGTATGTTACAAGTATGTTTTACCTTAAAAACCCCGTCCCATTACAACATATTTGGGTAACAAGACCCCCCTCCCCCCCGAATCAATGTTGGGACCACTGTCAACATCGATTTCACCAACATTGAGTCGGGGGGAGGGGGGTATGCGTCTTTAGAGCGAGAATTTCACAAAAGTTCGAAGTGTCCCAGCCTTTTTGGCGAGGATTGTCTGAATTTTGAGTAATCACAGCAAAACAGAAGGTCAGAAATTCTGTTATAAACAGTACGGGAGGGTTGTAAATTTACATAAAACAGTCTGCATTATGTTGTCTCGAGACGAATCTAGCTATAAACTGAAAACTTTTCATCAAAGCTCATAAACTGACTCCACTGTTTAGCAGTGAATTATTACGAAATTCAGAAAATGAAACGAATTATGCAGGCATGATGTACTTGCTTTCAAGTGTTGTTGATCTTCACAACAGAGAACGGAAGAATGCTAAAGTAAGCATAATTGGCATTGTTATTTGATGGACTGCGAAATTGAATAAGGAGCAACCAAGCGGGATGCCAAGTTCTACAGTTCTCCACACAGTTCTCCACACAGTTCTCCATCTTCAAATGTAAATATCTCCTCGTTGCTTGAAAGACTGCACTTGTAACTTTGTAATTCTGTATTATTTCATGTCTACTTTAAGATTTTCAACAGAGTTCGACTGCCAATGCATGGCAAAGTATATTTCTCACAGTTCTCCACCTGTTTTTAAAGATAGGTTTTCACCAGCTGTATTGTTTACTTACTACAGAGAGTGGAGAACTGTCAGAAAACGAACTCAGAAGGAATGACAAAGAGGAAAATTATTTTATAACATGAAATACCCCCAGAAATGTATTGTCGGATAGCGAGAAGTATGGGAAAATTATTTGGACTTGAGTTATTCCACTTTTATGCGGTAGAAAATGATGGAGAACTGTCAGTTTCTTAGATGTCAAGCTCTCTCCTCCGCAGCGGCAGACGCATCGCTTGAATTGTGGTCTACAGAACGGTTCTAAAGATGCATTTGAATGATAAAGGTATTGCTTCTGCAGCTGAAAAATGTGTACCGTTGCCTCTTATGATTTTGCGATGTTGGAAAGTGAATTACGGCCTTTTTCAAAGTATTCCTTCACTTTTCAATGAATTTTCACATTTTGCTAAATTTTGCCCCTGACCCCCCAAAGCCCCCCAAAATATAAAGTCATTCCTCCTATTTACAATAAACATCACTTGAGCCTTTTGAGTCTTTCCATTCTTGAGAAAAACACAATTTTAGATTTCTGCTCTTGCTCAGACAATCCTCGTCAAAAATATTGGGGACAGTATGTTACAAGTATGTTTTACCTTAAAAACCCCGTCCCATTACAACATATTTGGGTAACAAGACCCCCCTCCCCCCCGAATCAATGTTGGGACCACTGTCAACATCGATTTCACCAACATTGAGTCGGGGGGAGGGGGGTATGCGTCTTTAGAGCGAGAATTTCACAAAAGTTCGAAGTGTCCCAGCCTTTTTGGCGAGGATTGTAGCTTGTCACCCCCTACCATTCTCCAAAACATGTTTAAAATGCATTTCCGGGCAAGGGCTTTACGCTGGTGAAATTTGCTTTTGCGTGTCTCAAATAGCTACGGAGATACCAAAAAATTTTAACCCAAATTTCAGCCTGGTGTTTCTTACAAAAGTTGTTCTAATAAAAAAAAGTCTCTTATAGTCGGTTTCTTATAAAAAATGAGTGTATCTCCGAAGCTCTGAAAGAGCCACTCAAAATAGTGATATTGCGGATCGCAGAGAAAAGCATATACGCAAAGTAGATGGTATAGTAAAGAATGAAAAATACAGAAAACTGGTCGAGCACATCTCTTGAATGTAGGCTAATCATTTGAAATATTATGCTAATCAGTTTAATCAAAATAATCCAAATCAAATTAAGGATCAAAATTATAACAAAATTATTTTCATACTCAAAAAAATATTTAAGAATTAACAGAGATTTCAAGATTCCTAATCTCCATGATTGTTCGGCAGTTATATAAGATTACCAAGAGGGAATGTCTGGTTTCCCTAAAGCCATGGTCAAGAGGTCAAACATTTAAGTATGAAGAAACAGACGATAAACATTGACTTTTCCATTTTTTTAATTCCCAGAAGACATAAACGGTTAGTTTGACATAACCAGTTAATTTGACATTTATTCATGTTTATGTCTTCTTGGAATTAAAAAAATGGAAAAGTCAATGTTTATCGTCTGTTTCTTCATACCTGAATTTATTAGAAGTCTACGGTTTCCATCAACTGTTCCTAGGTCAAACATTGTTTGTCAAACATTTGAAGTCTTGTCAGGCAAAATGTTTTATACCGTTTGGCCACGTCACAAAACATTGCTCATCTAACACGTTCTGTTTGCGATTTCTTAGTTTTGCTTGTCAAACAATGTTTTGCAGTGGCAAAACTTTCAAACATACGAAGTGACTTATGCAGTGATTCTACCTACGGTACAATGCCTATTTTTAACAACAAAAAACGTGAAATCTTCTAATAAAGATTCATCTGTCAAATGATATTTACAGGGTTTTTGGGTATTTAGAAAGTCCCTACTTCGCTTAAATAACAGATTCAGTATAATTATCGGATGAAAACCAGATGTGAGATCTTTCTGCCATGAAACTAAAACAAAAAAAACAAATAATTAAAAAATATGATTATTAAACACCACACGTGCATTCATATACAGATAGTTATGTTGCAACGAAGTCGCCTTGCGCACATACGCAAGCAAGGAAGCAAGGAAGCAAGCCATAAAGCAAGCAAGTGACCATCAAACAAGCAGAAGTAAGCAAGAAAGTAAAAAAGCAAGAGCCAAGCAAGCCCTCAAATAAGCAAGCCCTCAAATAAGCAAGCGAGCAAGCAAGCAAGTAAGCAAGAAAGCAAGCAAGTAAGCAAGCAAGCAAGCAAGCAAGCAAGCGCGGAAGCAAGCAAGCAAGCAAGTAAGCAAGCAAGCAAGCAAGCAAGCAAGCAAGCAAGCATGGGAGCAAGCAAGCAAGCAAGCAAGCAAGCAAGCAAGCAAGCATGCAAGCAAGTAAGAAAGCAAGCAAGCAAGTAAGCTAGCAAGAAAGCAAGCGCGTAAGCAAGCGCGTAAGCAAGCAAGCATGCAGGTAAGCAAGCAAGCAAGAAAGCAAGCAAGCAAGCAAGCAAGCAAGCAAGTAAGCAAGCAAGCAAGCAAGTAAGCAAGCAAGCAAGCAAGGAAGCAAGAAAATAAACAAAGATATAACATACCAGAGGAATTTCTCCAAGTATTCCACTAATAATTCAACTTTTCTTTGATCCAAGTCAGTTCGAGCAAGTAAGGCTGGCAATTTGACTGCAAGAGAAAACAGAATAAAGCAATTATTTCGGTCACCAGAAAATACTCTCCAGAAATCTCCCACTCTTTCCAAAATCATACTGTTTCAATCAGAGTTAAAACTGTAACACAATTAAGAAGAAATTTTGGTTTACCAAATAGCCTCAATAAATGCTCTGCTCCATAGATCTCGGCTGGGCTCAGTGACTGGTCAGCACTTCGTGGATAAGAGACGAAGCAGGAGTCCTGGGAATCAGCTTTCGATGCGGATACCTGAATAAAAGTCGCATACATTGCTTTAGTAAAAGAAGTAATGATTAATTAAATTGCAGTGTAGTCAGTGCTCGAGGCCCGTAGGAAATTGCGCTAGTGCTGAAATTTTCCTGGAATTTTGTAGACATGTCGAGTAAGGGATTCCTCTCCACGCGCAAAGACCAGAATTGCAGTCGTTTCAGGAGAGAAAATGCAGCAAATGTTGCTTCAAATTCCATTTAGTGGGAATTAAAATGAAGGAAAGGATTCAGGTCCCAGTTTATCTGCTCTAGGAGGCATTTTATCAAATGTTTTCTTTTCGTGAGTTACTTACATCTTGTTTTATGAGTTTTTACAGATATTTAAAACATTTAATGTCACAGATTTCTTTCCGCTCTTGGTCTTCCATTATTCATGAATTAGAAGTAAAATCTGCTGCACTCTCTCTACTAAGGCGGGTGCAATCAAGGTCGTTGTAGGTGGAAAGGATTCCTTAACTCAATGTAATGATGTAATGTGTCTACCATTCTCTAGAAAAATGTCCCGCCGACCCAGACCTCTTTGAAAAGGTCTATTCTCCAATAACCTCTTTTCTGTTTCAGTGTCCATAAACTTCCGTGTCCCAAAATTTGGGGGTAGAAAGGCAAACAATTTAAGATCTTACTACTTCTTCCTTTTTGCCTGCATTTTCGGACTTATCCATTGTTTGGGCTGTAGCTCCGATTGGAAGTGAGGCTTGCTCCTTAAATGCCTCTTTTTCGTCCAAAAGCCTCACCGGAATTAAAGATTTTCTCGGTCGCAACGAACGAGCTATACTTCCAGCTTCTAAAAAGCAAGAAAGAAAATGAATGTATTTACACAGGGCAAATTCAGGATAGTTTGGTTACAGCGAATAGCAGTTTCAGGCAAATAGCAGTTTCAGAGGCCAATCGAAATCAAGTACAAGGGTTGAGTCAGAGAAATAAACGCCAGGAACAGACCGAATTCCGAAAATATGGCGTCAGGGGCTTTTGATAATGATGCATCGCGTTCAGCGTTCCACATCGGAGTTCACAGTGATTCTTTGGGAATTCCATGCTTGAACGCAATCGATCAAGATCAAAAGCAGGGAGCTCCAAAGGCAAAAGAGCCCCTGAGGCGATCCATTATTAAATTGCCTGGCGTAATAATTCATACCCAGTACGGTACGAAATGCACAAATAAGAAAAGTGAAGTTGAATAAAGGTTTCCGCAAAAGATGGCCGCCTTTTCTGTCAGTCCTTTTATATAAATGATTTTCGAAGGGAATTCTGGGAATAATTTCCTTAGTTACAGAAAATCATCCAATTAAATGTGTTAATGCTCAGCTGCAACGTAATTAAGGAAATTATTCCCTTCGAAAATCCTCATTAAAAACAAAGGACAGAAACCGCCGACTTCTTTTGCGGAAGTCTCTATCGGCAGTGTGTTCTAATCACCGATCAGCTCGAGGGAAACAGCAGGATGACCAATAGATTTAATTTATATGAGTTCCTCTGTATCCAGAGACCTGGTAACAAGCAAGTGCAAACGTAAGAAAGTTAACAAGGGCGTAAGAGTTCGAGATTGCGAATTCAAGCTGTAGTATAAGCTTTCCTTACCGTCTTCTGTTTGCTCTGGTTTTTCAACATCCTTTTCCACCTTCACTTCAGGCTGGCGTTCCTCAGGTTCCACAAAGATAGCATCAGCACCCTCCGGTTTAATCTGCTCTGCCATTCCGGTGTTCTCATTACTTGCATCAACCTCCTTTTCGCAATGTTTTGAATCACCAGTTTCTACAATAGCCTCTTTTGGAACATCTCCTACTTTTGAATTAGAATCTTCATTCTCCAGAGGCCGTGTCCTTGGTCGTCCTCTCTTCCGGCGCTGGGGAACTTCTTCCATACCAGCGCTCACGATATGCGGAGAAGAAACCGGAGTTCCCTTAATAATACCGGTCGACACAGACGCCGAGTTCGGTTTCTTGTCTTGATAACCCGGTGTTTGATATTTTCGTCTGGTATATTTCCTTTTCGGTGGAGGCGACGATTTTGCGTTGTCTGATGGAATCGATCTTTCATTGTTGACAGACTCCTCCGGTTTTTTCTGTACGACCGGTTTCGCTTGTTCGGTTTCTAAATTCTGATGCCGGGCCGGGAATAGAGCATCGAATTGCTCTCTTTCGAAGTTATAAAGCAGCAGAGTCGAAATAGTGAAATTTAAGTATGTTTGCAGGCCACAGACGATTTCTTTGATGATATTTAGGCTGGAAAAAGAGAAAGATTGATTGAATGATTGAAGAAAAAAAAGACTTGACAAATATTGGTGACAAAGCAACCTTTATCTAAATCATCAAAGAAATTCGTCGCTAACGACGTTGCAGTTCATTGCTTAGGTTTTAAAACTAATATTCTATCTGATCTTTTCCTAAATCCTGAAAATAATATCAGCGCCCCCCCCCCTTGCCAAGGGGGCCGCTCCCCTAAAACCACAAAAATCGAGCTCGCCGGGTGATCATCGACGAAATATGATAATCCATATGAAGACTCCAGGGTTTGTTGAAGTTTGAAGAAACTCTACCAATGAAGAAAGTGAAAATATACCTACTTGATGCTTGTTTGATTTTGATTACCAGCTTCGTTTTGTGATTTTGCGTTTTCTTGACAGTAATCCCAAAAGTCATTGAGGATTTTGAGAGCATTAGGGACTCTTGGTAGCTTCAATAACTATAGGCATAAAAAGGATCTATAAGTGTTTATAAGTGTTTTAATTCCTGAACAAAATTTGGAGGTACTCCAGTGCTTAGTATTGACCCTACACTATTCAAGAGAAAAAGGGTTCTGCTAGAGGAATAACCATTAGTCCATTAGAATTAGTTGTAGATTCAAGAGTCCAATTCCGGGAAAAACCAACTCTTCGTAGACAGAAAGAGTTCGTTTTAGATCCACATCCGGGTAAATATTTCGAAAAAGTCCGTTGTTTCGGTCTGTTCCTGACATTTATACTTTGCTGAGGGAGTGTAACACGAAAAAAGCTTTAAAATATGTTCAAAGATGCTTTTGCTCTTTTTTACTTAACCTCTCGATTGCAATGTATACTTTATTGATTCTTTAATCGGTGATTGCTTGTTGCAGAATACAAAATACTGGAGTAACCATCACCAGATTTGGGACTGTGCTCGCGGCAAATGATTGTGCGAGGGCTTTTATCGCTAAAGAAGTGACCATTGCCTCAACAAGACAAACTTCGGCTGGTTTTACAGATAGAAAGCGGGGGTTAAATCACATTTAAGAAAGATTCTGAAGAGACCGGAGTGATGAAGAGGCAGGATTTTCTGAATAAATTAGAGATATGAAGGGTGAAATGAAATTCAAAATGAGGTACCTTTTTCTTTCGCTTTATGTAGTAGCAGTCATCCTCCAGTCTTGTTTTCAACACATTCGGAATACTGATAGTTACTACAGGTAGGTCTCTGCTGTCTTCATTCTGTACAAAGAGAGTACGAAAGGTTTGAAAATTCAGGGAGTGTCAGACGAACAAAGCTTTATGTATGTCCAAAGATGCTTCTGCTCCTTATTCAATTTTTGGTTATTAGTTATCTTTAAATCAGAAGTAAAAAGCAAACAAAAGATGAGGTTCACTAATGATCTGCCAGAAATGGGTTACCTCTGCTTGGCTGCTGTTGACACTGCTATGACTTGTATGACTATTGGAATCGAATTCTTCATTTGAATCATGTTTTTCTACTCTTGATTTCCTCTTTTTCTTCGACCTACGTTACGGCAAAAAAGATATACACGCACAACATTTTACATGAAATATAAAGGCCCACTCCAGTTGGTTCGCATTTGCTGTTTGCCATTTTTCTAGCGAACAACAAATGCAAACGGAACACAGCAAAAAGAGTGAAAACATGGTGGTCAAACTTTATTCGTCTGAAACTCCTCAGGGCACAAACATTCAGAAAAATACCGAAAAAATTGACCAAAGCAGAAATTATACCCAGAAGCGGATCGAAATGCACTAATGAGCAAATGAGCAAATTTGGTATTGTGTTTTGAACACCAAGAAGATCGCGGAAAAAAGCGGGAAGACTAACAGAATTAATCTATTAAGTGAGACGTATTTCCCGCTTTATCCTGTGATTCGGGCCAGCGACGATTGCGCTTTTATCGCCATCTTCAGTCCTTAAGATTTGATCAGCTCAAAGATTTTACGTGAAAAGTGCATATGGTTGATGAAATAAAAGTTATACAACACTTACATGCTAAGACCAATAGTAATTTGCATAAATTGAAGCTGCAAATAGGTGAGCGTTGGTTCTATGTAAGTGCTCTAAGCTGTTCAATTACCATCCACCAAGCCCTCTGCTCTTATTATGATCCCCCTGCATTCCTGCTTATCATATTCTCCATTAGACTTTTGCCATTCTCAGTGTTGTTTTAGAAAGAAGTTTTAGAATTTCTAAACAATTAAGTGTTGTTATCAGTAGTTCCATAGTTTTACTTGAATTCAAGAAGAAGAAATAGGCTAGGGGGGGTGGCAGGCTGTTTGAAGGGCTTTCTGCTAGTTGGAAAGGAAAAGCTAGGTGTAGCGCAGCCATGTGGCCATGATATGTAATATGTAATTAATGGATACTGGCTTTGCTCAATAACAGGCATGGGATAGCTGGATGAGAGTATCCAATTGTTCAACCTCTTTACATTTGCATCAAAAGGAAATTTAGCATCAATAAATACCTTACAGCTTGGTTATAAAGTTTGGTCTGCAATGCTTTATTAGTGTCAGATAACTTCAGCACATTCTCTGATAGAACCCATCTATCCCAGCTGTCAAAAAAAGAAAAGTACTTGTTTCAATAAATGACAATGTTTAATTAGAACAGAGCATCTGTTATGAAGGGGGACAAGGGGGAGAAAAGGGGGGCCATGTTCCCTATTTGTTCAAGTGAACAAAAAGTAAAAGTTTCTCCTTTTCTAGGCCAATCTGGCTCTCTTCTAAAGTGCTTCTTTTTTGGTTTATTAGAAGATTGATTTTCAGCTGAAATGAGTTATATTGTTATTATTATAATTTGTCAAAATTGTTTGCAGTTTTCAAAGCAATATGCTTTTAGTTTAATGTCATCACTGCAGGAACAAGGAGTGGAGAAGTTCTTCTTTTTGTTGCCTCCCCCCACTTTGAAGCAGCTTCTTGCATCCTCGTCCTTGTGCTTGTTATATGGAGTAAATAAGCAGAACATCATTTTTAGTACAAACCTTTTATTCCAGCCCATAAAATGAATGAAAAATTCTGGAACCTTCTTCCCCTTTTCATCTTTAGTAACATCAATCTCTAGAATCTGCAAATTTTTTGAAAATAAACGAGAGACTGAGATTTTCAGGTAAGGGGAACAGAAAATAATTAAAATGAATTGTTTGCAGGATATAGTAAAACAGGGAACCATAAGGGCTTCTGGAACCCAGTGGAATCTTGAAAAGAACTATGATAAGGAATTATGGAATTTTTACAGTTTTCTAATGAAAATAAAAGAATGTTTCATGGAACTTTTGATAGAAATGACAAGAAATGACAAGGCTGGAAATTAATACATATAGATGCACCTAAGATGGCCAGGTGAATAACGAGGGCCCTGTGGACCCTGATGCTGGGTGTTGAGTGAAAGATACATGAATATGACCCACACTGCAGAGTTGGGCACTTGCACACCTGAGTTTTCCAATAGAACAATATGCTAACAATAGAATAGAACAATAGGAAGAGGCTATTGTTCTATTCTATTGTTCTATTGCAAATGGGAATATGACCATTAATGGTAATTGGAAGCACCTTATTATTAACAGAAAAAACAAAATTCAGGTCTGCGAAATCACTCTGCGTTATTCACTTTCGCTAGGCCAAATAAATAAGGCAGATCAACAACATGCCGCAGATAAAAACAGGCTGGTTAGCATACCGTCAACCGGGGTGACTTCGGACTGCTGGGTGACTTCGGACAAAAATATTGTTTCTGCTTTCTGCTTTGTGGTGGTACTTGAGAAGATTAAGAAATCGTGAATTAAGTTTTTTTAAGTTGTTCTAGGGTGAAACTCTTGCTTTGACTGGAACTTTATCAACTCAGTCTAGAAACTCTCAAAGAACCGGCTCACAAATTTATCGCAATGGGCCTAAATTGAGCGAATTTGTTTTGATGTCTTTTCTCACGAACAGATGGAACCTTCTGCAAAATTTCTTGCCAAATCTTCTCTTTTTGACTCTTTTGGCAACTTTTGTAGCTTTTCTATCTTGAAATATGTCTTGATTTTTTCAATGTGAAAACATTACGTCTGTCCGAAGTCACCCCAGAGTAGGCGGGGTGACTTCGGATGACTTTATCTTCAATTACCGCGAAGGAGATAAGATCGAGGAAATAACAGACACCACTTTTCAAATTTGCTTTGGACCTTTGTTACTTTTATCAAAGAGTTAAAAGAATTATATGATTAGTTTTTGTAATATTCATAGAAATATACCAAAAAGTGTCCGAAGTCACCCCGGTTGACGGTAGCTGGTCAGTGGTCCATGAGGTCCGCGGGTCCGTGTTATTCACAGAGCCCACCTGAGATTCAAAATAAGAATCACTGGTACAACTGAAATTTTAGAAGGATTTGATAAAAAAAAGGGAAATAGATAATAGAAGTTTTTTGTTCAAAACAATAAAAAATTCATTCACTTATTGTTCTCAGATTCAAGTAGACTAGTTTAATCACACTTGCATTCTGAATAAAGCCCGTTGCGGAGTAGCACTCAGACTTTAGGCACGTTTAATCGTGCAAAAATACCTTCCAGTGAGATAAATACCTTCGCTTCGTACAACATTTTAGCTTTAGTTGGATCAGGTTCATAACAAAGAGCTGTTTCGCCAACAACAAACTCCGTGTTGACTCCAAGCGTGGAGACTTTGTTATCAGGTGCTGCATTTGCAGCCGCCATTTTGTCGATGTTTTTGAGATTGTCACCACATGGCTACAATGAAGCCAGTCTAACTAAGCCACAGGGAATCCACAATGTAGAGTTAAAAAGTCTCCAGACCAAGCTTTTATAAGTTGATTAAAAGCCAATACATAAAATGCAAGATGTAAATATTGATGGTTTTGAGTACTTTATTGTACACAGACTGAAAACTGTGTTATTATGATAAGCTTTTGAATATATATATATGAGCATCCTATGGTGTGTAGCATGAGCTTCTTTCTCGTCTCTCTCTTTGTACCCCTGTGAAATTGTCATTCACTCTCTCAAAGGGAAGAAGAAGGAGTGATCACTCTCATCAAAGGAAGAAGAAATCATGTTTAAAAAGTAGGTAAAGGAAAAGAAAAATCGATTATTCTTAGCTGATGCTTATTAAAATCTATTTAGTGATTTGCCGTTATAAGGCAAAGAGCGAAAAGTTCTGTGTCCTTTGTTCTTGTTCAAAAAAGGGTTTTTGGTTTAATTTAGGCCAAAAGGCTATAAAATTAGAGTAGGTACATCAGTAGTCTACAGCTAATGAGGACAGCAGGCAAGTCTACTCTACTCTTGGTTTGGTATACACAGAGGCGTCGTAGCAGTTGCTTAGGGGTGATAATTACACATAGAATTACACTTTTGATAACTTGGAAAATTTTTGCTTCTGTTTGGATTGCATCAAGTCAAGATCAAATCAAAGAAAAGAAAACAGTGCCCGTTTTTAACTCGTCAGTAGAAAAAGATTTATTAATTTAGCAATTTTTAAACTAACATATCACGCCGTCTTGAAGATTGCTACTGTTGATGATCAGTTAGACGTTTAGTTTGGACTGGGTGAGAGTTGAAAGTAAATTGTTTAAAACATGGATACTCCACCTATAATTTTGGGTGCACTGGGATTGATCTGGTTATAATTCAAAGAAATATGGAATTTGCAACAAGATGAGACAATTTTACTAACTGAAGCAACTTGTTTTTCTGGCCATCCTGTGGTGCATTCCATGTATATGCTACACCAAATAAGCTAAAGATTAAACAATAGAACAATAGAACAATAGAAAGAATGATAGAAAATTGCTCCTCCACACTGGTCTCAAGCATATACCACATGGAATACAGCCGGATGACTACGTCATGCTTTACCTACCAGTTTGAAATAACTGGGGAAGTTACACCCAATACCATCTGCATGATACCCCCTGCTATCTAATGATAATTTTGATTGTTATGACCTGTTGCTTATTGCTACTCTTTATGCCTCTGTTTTTTAGATTTGTTTCCAAAGATGACATCACCGGTGTTACACAGTTGAAAGCCTCAGTGCAGAGAGGAATCCGTGCAAAAATTGTTGACCAATATCCACCATTAGAAGAGTATATAAATACAATTTGTCCGAAAAAAGAAAATATCGTGTTAGTAAAATGGTAAGAAAATATCCTCAACCTCTGTCTGATTTCTACCCTTTTAACCTTGACTTCCAGAATTATTGCCGTCAAAGCTAGTCTGAGTGCCCCACCATACACAACTACTGATAGTTTTCATAAGAAATGTTATGAACAATATATTTAAACAATAGATCTATTGTTCTTTAAAAATAGATCCATTGCTAACCAAACAAAAGATCCATTGTTTAAGATTTGTCTCTTTTGTTCATTGTCCGAAACTTGGTCCTTTCGTAAAATTTTATGAAATTTGAACAATATATTTAAACAAAAGATCTATTGTTTTATAGATCCATTGTTCTTTAAACAATAGATCAATTGCTTTCAAAACAAAAGACCTATTGTTTAAATTTGATTCTAATCTTCATTGTAATAAACTTGCTGCATCTAACGGCTGTGTCTTAAAAGTTGTGTGCAGCAAATAACACTCAGGGGGGTGGGTAAAGGAGTGAGGTTGCCTTCCCATATCATACTAGGGATGGGTATAACTACAGCTGATAACTGTGCTAACAAAGTGCTAACTTGCCTGATTGCCATTGTTTTCTTTTAGCCATGATCATATAGAAATAATATCTATAAAATCAGAGCTACTTTTCTTCAGACAACGAGATGGACCTTGGATTCCAACATTAAGACTACTTCATAAATGTAAGTAGTAGTGAAGCTAATTTGCTAATTAATAAAATTATTTTCACAAATTTTCAAAGGTTTTTTTCTACTGTTTGAATGTTATTTTTCAATTAACACTCACACAGTGCCACGTCGGCCCAACTCGAATTCAAAACTTTGAGCCAGGCAGGATTTGAACCTGCAACCATGGAATTCTAGTCGGACGCTCTACCGACTGAGCTACTGGCTACAGTTGGGAACAAATGCAAACTCAATCCTTATTATCGACTTGTGGCTAGCAGAGATATCCATCTCTGACATGATGGTATTGTGAATGTGTTGGAATCCAACAACTACTACATTAACAGCAAATTGTAGCATTGCAAGCAACAAACAAAGTATAAAGGTTTTTTGCTACTGTTTGAATGTTATTTTTTTTCACATATCATTTTTTTCATTATTTTTTTCTCATATATTTTTTCGTCTATCTTTAAAAATTATTTTTTGATCTCTTTTTAGACCCTTTTATGCTGCCACAACAACAGGTAGATAAAGGTGCAATCAAATTTATCCTGAGTGGTGCAAATATCATGTGTCCTGGTTTGACGTCACCTGGAGCAAAATTAAATCCAGCAGAGGCAAATGCTATAGTTGTATCCTTCATATGTGCATTTGTAAGGTGCAAAATCATGGCTCAGCTATGGCACACTGTAATTTAACCCTTTATTTACCACCATAAGAAATATTCAAGATAACGTACTCAAATCTTTCAGCCAGATAGATATGGGTTAGGAAAGGACAAAATCGGTGGAAAAAATTTTCAGGGGCATGGGCGATTTTTAATAATTTTTTTCCCCAAAAAGCCCTTAGGCAAATTTACAGCTACCACCTTAACTTTTCTCATTATCTGACATCATTAAACAAAAGAACTCTCAAAATGCTACTAGAAAAATACTAACTTTCCTTCATTTAGTAATTTACTTTTTGAAAAATATCACTTTTCGATTTTAAAATCGTGAACTTTGAACACTCGTAAAAACAATAATACCAGCGCTGAGAAAGTAACAATTTGCACATAGATTATATTTTGGCTACTTTGTACGATTTTTGCATAAAACACTGATATCTTTTGATTTGGAGAAAGTAAAATTCTACCGAATCAATCGCCCTAAAAAGTCTCGTTTTCAACATCGCAAAAGGATTGGGAATTGCCTGCAGCCTTTTCTTCCATCTTCCGTGTATGATTTCATGCAAGTGTTTCCTTTTTGATCTTCTTAACAAAAACAAAGGCAATCATGGCAGAAGGAAAGGAACATGCTGTGTGCATTGGACAAACAAAAATGTCATCAGAAGAGATGTAAGTTTTGCCTTTGTTGCTGCTTGTTTCAATCATTTAGCTGAGTTACACTTTTTTTTTAATAAGCAACTTGACTTTCGTCCAGCCCTCAAAGTTGCTTAAAATTTTAGACATTTCAGCCCTCAAAGTTGCTTAAAAGTTGCTTAACAATTTTTGTACCTAACAACCACTCCTGACTTCGCGGGTCAAAATCGTCATCTTTAGGCCTACAACATGACTTTCGGGAGACAGTAAGTGGAAAAACGTTAGCTAACAAACTTCAACGTGCAAAACATAAGAACGAAGAACGATTTCCTAACACAAGAAAGAGAATAAGCTTGGTTGTTTGACTTCTTAGTTGCTAACAGTAATTCAACTGAGCCCTCAAGTTGCTTAATCTTAAGGTCAGTTCAGCCCTAGTTGCTTATTGAGCGGTTGCTTATTAAAAAAAGTGTAATATCGTTTAAGATGTGTTTTCAATTCACATCTTAAGTAAAACAACCCAAAGGCTGTTCCCGTAACTTGCAAGAGAGGTTTATAATGTCGAGCAGCAGGTACTTTCATTTCATAGTATAAAGCCGTGCCTACACATGTGACTTTTTGCTGGAAATGGCGACAGAACGTGTTCCAGAATTGTCGCCGAAACCGGAAAAACCAAGAGTCGCTTGCGTAGCCAGGGATATATTTTCGAACAAAATGTTTTGCGACCTTAAAAAATACGGTCGCAGAATCTTGCTTTGGTTGCACTTTCGTCACATGATTTTGCCTGCCGCCAGTAATGTCGCAGCCGGTTTTTTGCATCGGCAACGCAACACATTGCATTATTTTCGCGCATTTTCCTGGAAATTTTTCTAGGACCCATTCTTCTTATAACGCAAGTTGATTGTCGCAGAACTTCAGTCGCAGCATGTTTGTCGCAGTGTGTAGCCACCCAAGGATTTTTCATGACAGGACACTTTCAAGTGTGTCGAGTCGCCATTTCAAGCAAAAAGGCCCACGTGTAGCCGCAACACAAGGCCCTGGCCAAACAATCAACATTTGAAAATTGCTTGTCAAGCAAAATGTTTGACCGTTTGGCCACGTCCAAAAAACATTGTTTGTCCAACTTCAACATTTTTTGCGTGCGTCAAGCAAAAAAAGTTTTTGAACTTTTTCAAAAACATCACACCACAAATTTTGGTTACTTTTGCTTGCCAAGCAATTTTCGATCGTTTGCTCGCCTTTCAACCATTAACATTGTTTGCCAGGCAATTCTTTTGTTATTGTCGAATAGTCATGCTTCAACAACTTGCAAACATTTCGGCACCTAGCAGCATTTCTTAACAACAAGACGTTCGTGCTTGGGCATTTGCAAAGGTTTCCTTGCTACAAAATGTTGGACAACAATGTTTTTGGACGTGGCCAGTCAAACATTCGTTGTAAAGTAAATTTGAAATGCTAGACCAACAATGTTTGATCGTTTGGCTAAAGCCTAATTAACAACCATGCTGGAAGATGTATGTTTGTCAAACAATTTTTGATCTCCCAGCTACGGCCTAAGAGGTAGTTTGCATTTTAACACTTCATACTTGAGTGATTGCAGGGCTATCTGAAGCACTTTTTCTAATAATGCTTATGTTTTCATTTCTTAGACTTGCAAAGAACAAAGGAATAGGAATCGACACAGTGCATTATTTGAATGATGGACTTTGGGTTATGAAACAACTAGATAGGTGATAATACCTCAGGTTTTAAAACAAGAAACTAAAATTCAAAATGAAACAATTATTTTGTACAATGAAATGGTTTGTTCACTGTAAACAAGATAACACGCAGTCAGGAAATAAAGCAATTGTGATTTTGTATTCCGCAATTAAGTTATTTTCCTCAAACTCTTGTTAAAGGATATCAATGAACATAAAGGAATTTACTGCTGCAAAAGTTTTTAGTAAAATCTTTGTCTCTCAGTCACTGTTTTAAAACCTATACATGACTATAGCTATCAAAATACAAAACCTATTTAATATTAAATTAACGATAAACCATTATGATATTGATAAATAGTGAAAAAGACGGCTAATAGAAGCCACAAAAATCAGTCCTCTATTAAGTGTACACCAACCCCATTTAAGGCAAGGACTATATTTTACACCAACCAAAAATTATGAGAATGCACTTCTCATACTTAACAAACTAATAAAAAATACCCTCGTTGTTAAGTAAAGTTTGCCTCTTCAGTGAAATGAGATACGAGAGAAAAGGTGCCCAGATCATGCAGAACGTTATGGAACCAAAAGACTTTTTCTACGAACAGCCGGGATAATGAAAATTACCATCTAGACAAAGTTTTCGATGCTATATACGACTGTAGCATGAAAAACGTGATATCTTAAAAATTTGAACATTTCAATCCTAGCAGCCTTTTGTCAAAAAGGTCTATTTCACTTGTTTCGTATTTTGCGTTCAAAACGATTGCCAAATAATGTTCTATGTTTCCTATCAGTGTCTTGCCTATTAAAGCAAAAGCAAGGAAAATGCCCTGCCTTTATAAATTTTTTTAGGTGAAAAATACAATTGTTATTATTGTCGTCGAAAAAATACTTATGGCAGAGTACTACAAGCCAAATATGAGTAAACCCTTGAGTTCATTAAATGGGAGAGTAGGTTAACTAAAATAGCAGCAAAATACCCCAATGCAAAGTAGGGAATGGGGACATACGTTTGATAATTCAATAAACGATCAGTAAATAACATTCTGCACCAAAAAGTCGATAACAGTATTCTACAAAATCAACGAAAATTCTAAATTCCGATTCTAGTTGACTGCTCGTCGTCGATCGTAACAGTCACGTGATCGACTCGGCGATCGTTGAAAATCGTTATTTCATTTTCGCTATCTTCTTCACCCTGTTCCACATGAGGTTCATTATTGTCTGCCAACATACCTCTGATCTCGCCAGTGTAAACAGGACTGCTACTGTCATCTGATAAAAGCTCGTCTCGTTCTGAAGTGATGTGTAGATTACGATCAAACGAGGCTACGCCGTTAAGAAGACCTTCGGACTCTGGACCTTGTGAAAACCCAGTTGGATAACTATAACCATTACCAAGACTAAAATGAAAAATTATTAAATTGGTTAGTTATTTCTGAGTAGTAAAAAACTCCAAAATTGCGATGAACATCGGAAACATTTTCGGTCATACTTAAAAGCTTGTTTCGTCTGAAACTCCTCAGGGTTGTCCTACTCTGAGGAACTCTGTGGAGTGACTTACTCTAAGGAGTGTCAGACGAAAACGATTTCATCGCAATTTGTTACTGTGGTATTTAAGATTACAAAAAGTGAGGGGCAATTCACCCCTGGCAATCTCGCTACTCTGCTGGAAGTCCTGTTGTTTTCGTGGAAATCACGTTGAAATCCTTTTGTTTTTTTTTTCTTAATCCCGTTTTGCAAAGCAAGTCAAAAAGCATCATGATTAGAAGTATACATTTTCTTCAAAGACTAACAGCCAGATCTACTACCGGGCTAAAGCTTCGCTAAATTAAATTGCCGAAAACCTCTCTAAATGAGAAGACAGCCTTAAAAGTTTGTCGGCAATTTCATTGAGCTCTTTAGCTTAAAAGCAATGCTGTCAGCTCTCTTATCATGCAATCTAAGAAAAAGTTCTACTAGTTACAGCTGAACCTACGAAGATTAAAAGGGTGCTGCTGCCTTGGTCAAAACAATGCACCCTATATTTCTAAACGTTCTGACGCCTCGAGATTTCACAGCCTAATTATACAAACATTTTAACTACTGCAGCCAGTAAGGGACGGTCAAAAGCAGTGTTTTTTAGGTAAACATGTAAAATGCTTTGATGTGGCCTGCGTGCAGCCTCCAACTCTTCTTTCTTAAAGAAAGAAGCGAGCACTTTCATCAAAATTAAACATCCCATGCCATACTTAACAGCTTTTTTCGTCTGTTATTCCTCAGAGTATAAACGTCAGGAACAGACCGAAACAAATGACTAAGGCGGTATTTACAAGCGGAATTCTAAGTAAATAAGCTTATTACCCTGGTCAAACATTGTGGCTGACTCGGTCACGTGTTTGGAATTCACATCCACTACCAAGTCTGAAACATACAAAATTGTTTGACTAGATCGTTTAAAGAGACCAACGACCCGATTTTATAAATATATAGGCTTTCAGATGTACGGGATCTCGAGGCAATTCACTCTATGGAAATCTGCTATACACTTGCTAGATGACCTATTTCTTTCATGGAATTCCCTCAGAAATCCTTTTGTTTATAGAAATCCCTCGGAAATCCTTTTGCTATTGTGGAAATCTTTGGAAATCCTTTTGATTTCATGGAAATCTCCGGCAATCCTTTTGTTTTTATTGAAATCTCGCACGCATTTACAAAGAGTGAAATGCCCCTCCCACAGGATATCGCAGAAAAAAGATATTAGCTACATACGTCGTGTACACGGGAATAAACCAGAGAAGTTTTCTGTTGCCAAATATCTGCTTGAAATTGTTCATTTTGCCAAGATTGAATCCATTTTTGTCAGGCCCATTGGCGAATATCGGCGGTCTGAATGACTCTAATGTTGATCGATTGCTTATGGCCAGATATATATGGTATCCAAATAAGGTCCACAAACTGACGAAGAACATTGCTCCGATGAAGAATAGAAACAACACGTGCAGACTGCTGTCGACTTTTGGTGAACCAGCCTAAGGAAATAAACGGATCAAAGTTCTTGGGGCGAAAAGTAGAAAGTGAAGCAGTAAAGATGTAAAACAACGAGAAAACGTTAAGAGAAGATAAGTTTTTGATATTCGACTCTAGCCTAGCAAATGTTCATGAATATATGGCAATTATCTTACCGCCCAAAATTTTAAGAAGAATTTGAACGTGGTCAATGTAACGTATAGCGTATACAAGATTCCATGCAGCAAAAACAGGAAAAAGAACTTGTAATTTGCATAACCAACACAATTGTTGACCCAAGGACAATGATGGTCCATTTTCAATACACAACTGCAAATTAGAATAACAAAATATTAAATGAAGTAAAAGATAGGGGCAGCTGAAAACATGCAGTGGGCAGAAGACTATATCATATCGGGGTGCAAAGGCTTGGAATAAATTACCTTTTGATGTCAAATAAGCACCCTCCAGTGCCACACACCTATACCTATATCTGGAACCTATACCTATATCTTACCTAATGCCTAGAACTTTTACCTTAATACCTATACCTCTACCTAGCACCGTTACTTATATACATATACCTATATCTGGAACCTATACCTATATACCTTTACCTATACCTATACCTATACCTATACCTATCCCTATACCTATACCTATACCAATACCAATACCTTTACCTTTACCTAAACCTATACCAATACCCATACCTATACCTATACCTTTACCTATACCTATACCTATACCAATACCTTTACCTATACCAATACCTATACCTATACCTATACCTATAACTATACCTTTACCTATACCTATACCTATACCTATACCTTTACCTATACCTATACCTTTACCTATATCTGTACCTATACCGGAGGATAAATGTCTCCAAACTTTCGACTTACCCGTTACACATAGAACAATGATGGCATCGATCTGGTTTTATGCACTGACATATTTCACAGAATCGAGCAGCTATAAGAGAAAAAAAGTATTATTAATGGCCTACAACCCATCAGTTAAAAAATGTCGAAGAGGAAAGTGGATATTCTGTAGTTAGGAAATTCAAAAAAGGCAGAAAAAAGTAGGGTGGAGTTTAGAAGGTTAAGATAAGCAAGGAAATAAAGTACATATCCCACAATAACTGCATTAACGATTGACTGTTGGATAATGAAAACAAATTAATGGAGTTTTTAATGCTTGCATATAATGTAAAAGAGAGATCTTCCCAGACCGTAGAGTATAAATTGCAAGGTCGTCTCTAATCAAGATTTAAAGTGCATAAGGTCTCAACTCTTTCTCTCTCGGTATCACCTAGAAGGTTTAAACCAGTGAGAATGAGGGATACGCCTCCTCCTAGAGATGTTTTTGAAAATCGTAGTGATCAAATAACGTAACAAAAAATAGGAATGGAAGGCGCTTTTAGCCAAGCTACTTATCATTAGACAATAGGAGGGCAAAAAGCAACCGTTTATTATGATTCATGTGTCACGCAGACCTGTTATTCTGAATATATAGAGCTGGCTTAGCACTCATACTACGCCGATAAACTCTTTGCACAAGTTTTATGACAAATTCTAACTAACTACAGAAACTTATAATGAGTACTTTCAATGCAACTCGAGGTTTTCAAGGTGCGGGAACATACTATTCAAATATCTTCATCATGCTCACCACCGTACGACCACAATCAGAATCATCACACCATTCTCTCTTCTTAGAGAGAACCTTAGTCATTTATTAAACATCCAAATTTTAGCAAAACGTCACATCACAGATGTTTTAATCAGCACACAATCTCGATTCTTAATTAGCATCAACAAGTCTAGGAGATTCAAGTAAATATTCAATAAAATGCTGGTGAGACTGACAAACAGATGTGATTACAAAACATGATCTCACGTGTGTTTGAGATGCTTTGAAAAGAGCTTCACAGAATGAAGGAAATTAGAACCATTTATCCCAAACTCAAACATGGCAGCTCTCAATAAACAAGGTTTAATTAGAAACTAATAGATAACAAAAATTCAAGGAAAATGTACGAAAAAGCAGGATAAAGTGGGCGTTCTTTCACCATGGAAAAGAGCAAACAGAGTACACATTTACAGAAATAATTAAATAAGGAATTGGACGTTACGTCAAAAGGAGAAAATTAGGTATTGAATACACGATGACTCATTTAAAGCCATCTAATCTTGCGGACAAGAGCTGCAAGAGAAGCAGTTAGATGCAGTAAAAGGTACAGGGAAAATCGCCAAGAACATATTTGACATGTAAAAAAGTATGAGAAGGTAGTAAAAGAAATCAGTATGGAGTAAAGAGAAAAAAAGTGTCTGCTGCGTCGAAGAACAGCATTTGAAGAATCTAACCCGTGAATAACTGAGTACAGAGAAGGCTGCAGAGACATAGAAAAAAGCAAGACCTAGAAGTCATATTCCTACCTATTCATTTAAAGAAATCCAATCTTACCGACAACAGCTTCCACAGAAGCATTTAGATGCAGTATAAAGTGCAAGGAAAATTACAAAGAACATATTTGATTTGTACAAAAGCTTGACAAGGCACAGTCAAACAATCAGTATCGAGTAAGGTGAAGAAAAAGTACTGCAGCAACCATAAAAAAAGCTTCTGTTTGATGCAACGAAGAGTTGCATTCAAAGAATCTGTTACTTACTGAGTACAGAGAAGGCTGTAGATGCATAGAACAAAGCAAGACCTACAAGTCATATTCCTACCTAACCAAGGACAATTTATCAAACAATTCTAAAATTGCGACAAAGCAGAGTAACATTCTCAAACAAGCACCAGTCATAAAAAGAGCTTCTGTTTGAGACGACAAAGAACTGTATTCAAAGCATCTGTTTCTTACTGAGTACAGAGAAGGCTGTAGAGGCATAGAAAAAAGGAAGACCTATAAGTCATATTCCTACCTAACAGAGGACAATTTTTAGCAAACAGTTGCAAGATTGCGACAAAGCAGAACAGACTTCTGACAAAGCACTTAAAGGGAGTTCAGATATTGCTAAGATTAAGGGAGAAGGATATAGACTAAAGACAAACTGAGACCTCTACTGCAAATCAAAACAAAAACAAGGAAATCCGTTTCGTGATTTCAGCACACAATGCTGCTGTAAAAGACGACAACGACGAGATGGCAAAGTCTACGATGACATGCAAAACAATAGTCGGTTACAACATAAAGCCAGCTGGACATCATGCCCCTATTATAGTGGTCTTATACTCTGCAGCAGCTGTCTTAAACGTCCTCGGCAACAGCATTCTTCTTTATTCCGTTTGGAAACTTAAACTACACAACAGGCCTATCTACAAGTTAATAACCATCATGACAGTATCAGATCTGCTGACAGGAATCGTAGTGCTGCCACTGACAATCTACTTTTTCTGGATTTCAGATTGTTTTGCCTCGATATACATCATTCAGCCGTCGTTCTTCTTTCAAGTAGCATTTGCAAACTGTATGGTTGTACTCATTGCAATCGATCGATTTCTTCACATGAAGTACCTCCTTAGATATGACAGCATTATGTCAAATCAGAAATCTAATATTCTTATAGCAGGCTCAGTATTTTTCAGCTCCGTAACCGCAGGATTGTCCGTTCTAGCGTCAGTTAAAGACCTTATATTTCAGGTCTACTTGAGTATAACGATCGTAGGAGGAGTGATCTTTAGTTTAACCGCATTTCTCTATTTCAAAGCTTTCAAGGCTGTACGAAACCGCGTGAGATGTTCACAGTTAACAACGGCAACTGAAAGGCCGGATGCTAGATTTCGCCGCGCGGCACTTTTAGTAACCTTATCTCTAGTCGTATGTTATGTTCCAGCTTTGATTATTGGGTGTGTGCGAATGTTTGAAAAGTTTTACAAACACCGTGAAACAGATCACGTCGATGATCTTGCGTTCACAATTGCATGCAGCGGAATCTCGTGGTATTCTTTTGTTAATGCTGCTATATGGATTTACAATGATAGCAAAATATGGATATTTGTAAAGGCTTTCATTCCATGTAGTCATCAGCAAGGCAGAAGATCAGCCTTGTCAAGAAGCGACGACAGCAATTATAACAATAACGCTACACGTGGGCCAAACATTGCCATGAATGGCAGAAACAGGAATATAAATGAACAATTCCAACTAACTAGCTACAACAACAAAATCGGAGAAGAGTCACCAATTGAACTCGACATAGCAACAACAACATAGGTCACATCAACACAGCAACAATAGCATAAATCACGTCGAATCACCATAGCAACAATAACAATAACGCTACAAGTGGGCCAAACGGGATTGTCATGAACAGAAACAGAAATATAAATGAACGAATATTCCAACTAACTAGCAACAACAACAACATCGGAGAAGAATCGCCAATTGAACTCGACATAGCAACAACAACATAGGTCACATCAACACAGCAACAATAGCATAAATCACGTCGAATCACCATAGCAACAATAACAATAACGCTACAAGTGGGCCAAACGGGATTGTCATGAACAGAAACAGAAATATAAATGAACAATTCCAACTAACTAGCAACAACAACAACATCAGGGAAGAATCACCAATTGAACTCGACATAGCAACAACAACATAGGTCACATCAACACAGCAACAATAGCATAAATCACGTCGAATCGCCATAGCAACAAGAATAATAATGCTAGATGTGGGCCAAACATTGCCATGAATGGCAGAAACAGAAATATAAATGAACAATTCCAACGAACTAGCAACAACAACAACATCAGAGAAGAGTCACCAATCGAACTCGACATAGCAACAACAACATAAGTCACACTTACAACAAAACGGCAACAGCTGCATAGCTAAGCCAAATTGGCCAAATCTAAATCTAAACAGCAGTGATTACACAGGTATGCCTTGATGCCAATGAAAACACCAGCAACAACAACAACAACATCAGCAACAACATCCACAACATCAGCAACAACCACAACAACATCAGCAACAACCACAACAACATTAGCAACGACAACAACAACACCAGCAACAACCACAACAACATCAACAACAACAACAACACCAGCAACAGCAACAACATCAGCCACAACAACATTAAGAAGAAACCAGTGACCTCAGAAGATGGAACATGCATCCAAAGAGCAAGAACAAAATGTGTTGATCAGACAAATTTAAAACGCAACAACAAAGCAAACATAGAGTTTTAGTACTTAGGAGGATCTTATCATATGTATATTAGCACAAATCATTAATCATTAATCATTAATCATTAACATTTTTGGAGTGTTAAACTATCAATTTGCTCAGTATTAAGACTTGATTTTTACTTGCACATTTAGGGCCCTCAATCTATATAGCCAAATACTTCCATTTTCCGGTCCATCCAGTGTAGTGACAAAAAAAAACAACAAATGAGTTCTCAAATTATTTCACTCACCCCCATTCACAGATCTTGTAACAATAGGCAAATTCGTAGCTAACTCATCAATGACAGCTTGTGGATTTTCCTGAATGGACAAAGGAAGAGTTGAAAAGTTTGCTGAGAAAATATTTTCAAAACCCCCTATCAGGGTTTTTAGGGGCTACAGTAGCCATGATCAAGGTTAAACCTCATGCTAGCAAATCTGACCATCCCCTGCCCCCTTCTTTTTACACCACTGATAGCTAGCAACAGATTTTAGATGACAAACAAATAGAAAAGATGTGTTAATTTAAAACTTCTACTTACTGCTGAATCATATCTTTCCTTGTCAGTTACAGAGAGAAAGAACTATGAAAAAAAATTCAGATTGAATAATTTTGAGTAGTAAAAACTTCAAAATTATGATAAACAGTGGAAACATTTTCGGGCATACTTCAAAGCTATTTTCGTCTGACACTCTTCAGAGTATAAACATCAGAAACAGAGAAAATGACGATCTGTCTGCTGTATCCTGCAAGCTGATTGGTGTTTATAACACAATGTCAATTCAAATTCACATTCTAATTGGAGCATTCCAATCTACGTTTGGGTATCAATTCCGCCTTAGTCCTTCATTTCCCTCTTGATATTCCTTCTAACTTTTATACTCTGAAGAGTGTCAGACGAAAAAAGCTGCATATCACATTAAGTCAGATTGACTCAAATTTTTAAATGAGGATACAGTTGACATCCGTTATCTCGAACTCTCAAGGGAAACTGGAATTTGTTCGAGATAGCGAATGTTCGAGATAACGAATGCCTCATATAAATATAAAAATTATAGAAAAGGAGAAATATAGAAAAGGAACCCCTATTAACGTGCAGGGTTACTGATCCAAAATTTCATCAAACAAGTCTGGTATTTTTTACAAAGGACTCAAAGCTCATCTGCTTTCATCCCTACTATTGGCGAAATTGAGATAATGGCAATACAGCACATCTCGAAAGAGAACAGCTTCATCTATTGTATACATGGGCAGCATATCACTTAGCTGCTGCCATTCCCACTCTGCTATGCGACCTTTTCCTTTTTTCAGCCTGTCTCTTTATCCAGTTCAGCAGAAAATTTGGCAAAGTTCGAGATAAAGAGCAGGTTTTCCTCCATGGGAAATCAAAAATGGTTCGAGACAGCGAATGTTCGAGATAAGGGGGTTCGAGATAGCGGATGATTTTTCTATACAAACCCTTATACCAAAACGAGGGGAAACGGAAAATCGTTCGAGATAGCGAATGTTCGAGATAGTGGGCAGTCGAGATAGCGGATGTCAACTGTAATTTATTGTTAATATCAAAAAAATATCAAATTCCCTTCCTACTAAAGTTCATGAAAAAATGTTAAGATACCTGAGCAGGGACCTGCCCTGGATTGCATAAAATTGTCTTCCAATATGAAATCATAAACAAGAAGAAGATAGGATGGAACAGGCATAGATATACAACTGAAAAAGAAAAAAATGAAAAATTCAATTCATAGCAAAGACTGAATGGTTTATAGCAAAGAAGAAGGTTGGATCCCCAGGTAGCATCACAGCCAGGGTTGAGGTCTCAATTAGTTTACCTACTACTGAGATCCTAGCATTTGGCACAACACGCATTTTTCTTATAAGGAAGTGCTTTATAAGGAAGGTAGTACTCGGGCTGGCAAAAACTTAAGGAATTTCTAGTACTGGACCGGCGACTACTAAGGAATCTGACTTTATCTTTAACTTAGCATTTCGATTAAAAAAATGAAGTTTTGAATTAACAGAGCAAGCAATACTTATCACCAATGGTTTTCAATCAGTATTCATTTCTACTCGTCTTCTGAAACCTTTATGACCTATATTTCCTTGGCTATTGGTTGTTTTTAAGAATCACAAAATAAGAAGTTAAGGAATTGCTAAGGAATATTGAGTACTCAATTTTCACCATCAGTTAAGGAATTTTCAGCACTGACCCTGAGACGAACTTCCTTATAAAAAAATGTGTGTACACTAAATAGCTGCACAATTTCACCTTCACCTTCACAACCTTTCAAAATTCACTTTTCAGGAAAATTGATGTCAATGCACTTGTTGGGACTGTATACATTTTTAGGTAATTATCTAATTTTTTGCATCAGCTAGTATTAAGAGGTTGAATGGCACTGTCCCAAGTTTGTAAGTTGATTTTTCAATAGAAAATAGACCTAGAGTCCCGTCGCCTTGAGTGTAACGATTCGCATTTTTATGATTTCTGACTGAGCAAAGTTAAATTTCAATTTCAAGGAGTTTGGGTTTAATAATTTAAGAAAAACCCACGAAAATATTTTGCTGACGCCATTTCTTGTTTTTTCACCAATTTTTGATGTTTAGATTATTGCCGATAATTTGTTATAATATTTTGAAAGTTGGCAGTTTGAAATGAAATGCAAGTACCTTCGAAATATCTTGTCTTCATTTTTTTTACTCTTACTTTCATGGTCATTTTTTCTGTCTCTGGGTTAATTTCAACAAAACAAAACTCCTCAACATGTTCCTTCTCCATTCAAAAGTAAACTTTTGAAGAAAGTTTACAGATTTAAATGCATGATTTTCATTCGGAGGTTATTTACCAGGCGCTATGTGACCGGCCTATTTTAGTGTTGAGTGGAGCGACTGCCTTCCGCACTAGTTCCAATAGAGAAAGCAACCGATGCTGCGATGCTACTGACGATTTTACTTACTTCTGCAGGCGATTCAGGTAAATTTCTATCGTTCCACTCATGGCGAACGGCCTAAATTTTTATCGATAAAGTAGTGCATAGTTATCACATTCTTGTGGAGAGACGAAAGAACTGATTGAAGTGGAATTACATGCGAATACAGATAATGCCATAAGGAACATATCTATGATGAGTTTTTTTCTTATTATTGTGTGAAAGGACGGTAAAATATTATTTATCCTGAAAACGTTCCACTCAAGGCGACGGGACTCTATGTAGATTTTCCAAGGGGCCCTTAAAAATAAACTATGTGGCTAAGATTGTAGTCTTTTTAGTCTTGTTTTGTGGGCACTGCCTCCAAACCAGCTCATCTTGCTGACAGAGTCAATTCGTTTAAAATGTGGCAAGTTGCCTTTTGAAGAGACAAGTTGACCAGATGTGCAGTGACTTGACTGTGGCCTTATCCAAATTCCTACCCTTCATGCAAAGCAAGGAGAAATTCTTTACCTCTTTCTGCAACATTGTGGACAGTCCCTGGAAAGAAAACAAAAATAGTCCGATTAATATGCAAACCATTAGACATTTTACAGTCTCTTGTCATTATAGTTAAATAAAACCTGTGAGGTGACAACTAAAAGCACAGCACGACCCAGAAGACCAGGTGTGCCAATTCAATTCAGCCCAAAAAATGGCCTAAAGTCAGAAAGTCAGAGGAACAAATTTAGACTTACCGAAACTGAAAATTACAAGATATGCAAAGTAGGACCAGGCAATTATACCATTGATTATTATAACCGGAATCCAAGCTAAAGGTTTAACGAAACTTCTGACAACTTTATCTGATGGGGCCATGCCTAATTACTGGAAAACTTTCGCCTTTCTCTCCCTTCAAATTTCATCCCAACTCCATTTCTCCTTCTCCTTTGAATCGCAAAAGCAAACATCTGCAGCTTTGCGCATGTATTTCCCAATCCGCGTTGTCCGCGTGGGACCACGAGCTACCCCGCGCGGCTGTTAGTTTACTTCTGCGTGTTGTCCCGCATAATTAATTCACCTCAATTCCAGAAACCTACACAAAATTTGAAATGGCGGCAAAACAAGTTGGTAAATTTATACTTATTTTGAATTTGTCTTTATAGCCGATCTGCGTTGAAAACCCAACGAAATTTCTATTGGAACAACACTGGAAATCATTCTTATTGCTGTTTATGATAGGACAAATCCAGTAAGTCTTGAGTTGCCTGCATGAATGAGGTTGGACGGCCTATAAAAAAGCACACCCTGGGCTGGGCTGGCCTTCTCTTGTTCTGGCCTTTAGACAAAGAATTCATGGATTTTCGACCTACCATGAAATCTTTCAGAGAACTAAGACAATAATCTTGCAAATCAATCAAATCTAAAAAGATGCCAAGGCCAAATTCAAAGATATTTTCAGATGATTCTACTTCACTCTCAGCTGGGATTGACTCAACAACACAAAGCTTGCTGACTGCAACAGGAACAAGCCTTCTCACCAGTGACTTTGAAACCACAGCTCTTGATAGTTTGACGGACTCATTGTTTACGTCATCAAGTGCAACTGAAGCCGACTCAGAAGTCAAAGTGACCAAAGAAATGATAGACAAAAAGCAACTTCAGCATGATTTGGAGCTTATGAGAATAGAACTCAGCCAGAAAAATCTTATGATAGATACAATGAAGGCAGAACATTTGAATAAAGTTGATGAAATGGAAGATAGACTGTCTGATGTGATTCATCAGAAGCAAATTATCACAGCACAGTTTCAAAATCAGCTACGCTCGGCTAGATCTGAAGCTAACAAAGAAAACAACAGTCTAAAGAAAGAAATTCAGTTACTGCTAAAACAGCAGAAAGAAATGAACCTTGATAATCAAAAGTTGATGGAAAAAGCAATAGAGTCAAAAGATATGCTGACAGATTTGGATTTAGATGAAGATGAGTATTTTGCCATAAAAGGAAAAGATCTCGAAGAGCAGACATTGAGAGAATTTATTGCTGTGAGTATTTACTGCAGTGCAGCCAGTTTTGAGTCTGTCCAAAAAATATTGCCTTGATATCTTCAGAATGGATGGTTGTCTATGCTCAATGCAGGGATACCACCACAAAATAGCCCAGGGGTTATCTAAGTAATGCCATGCCAGTCCTTCTCCTTTATGTGACCAGGCCCTTTGATTCCATTGCCTTTTTTCCACTCATCACTTTGCTACTCTGCTTTCAAGACAAGTCGGCCCACTACAAAGTCAGCCCACTCGTCACCCTTATCGACCAGTCAGCCCACTGCAATCTTGGCCCATGGCTTTATTTACTAGATATTTTTTTCCATGTGGGGATATTGGGGGCTCCCAAATCCCTGCATTAACAGTGTACATGCACAATTACGTGCACAGTTTGTTATATTTTGGTGGGCCAATTTTGATAAACGCTGACTGGCTGACTTGTCTAACACATGGTGGGTCAATTTTGTAGTGAGCTAACTTGTCCTGCTACAGCTATTCTCACCAATCAAAGGTTATGAAACTCAGCATGAGCTGCCCTGACCTAGCCCATTGGTATAACATTGTTGAATTCAGTGTCAACAGTTCTTGCTAAGAGATGCTTGTAAGCTGGGGCTGTCCACCTTTCCATTGTGGCAACTATACTCTTGTTTTTTTGGGGGTGCACAATTTACTGATAAATTAAAACTAAATGCTCCAGTTTATATTTTCTTCCAGCTCAAATTCTATGAAGCATTGAAGCCTCTGAAGATCCAATGTGAAGCGCAACAAAATCAAATTGATTTATATGCAAATAACATGAGAGATAAGGAGGAGGAAACTGCCAAAGCTTACAAGGTTTGAACCCTATGCAAATTATGTGTTTTTGTCTGGTTGTTTTCATTACACCTGTTTATAGAAAACTTTGATTGGCCTCTACTATAGTTCTAAGAAGGAACTTTTAACCTAATTTGCTTAAACTATTAAGGAATTCCAGCCATCTGACCAAAGGTTCCTTATAAAAAAATGTGTATGTCTTTTTTTACAAGGAACTTGATGAAGAAAGACATGCTAGAACAGAAACAGATCTGAGATGCCAACAACTTCAAATGCATATTGAACAACTAAGAGATCAACTAAAAAGAAAGGATTACAAAAATGAGAATTTTGACATGCTCAGAAGGTGAGTCTTTACTGTTCTGTTCTGTTTGTTTGTTTGTTTGTTTGTTTCTTTTCTGTTTGTTTGTTAGCTGTTTGTTTCACCCTCACTGGAAAACAAAGGAGCAACATCAGCCCTGACTTTTGCCAGATCATTGTTAGCTGCTGAAATCTCTATTAATGAGAGTCTTTTGTAGTCGTGTCAAGTTGAGTCGCTTTACTCTGGTAAATACTGAATATACAGCATCAGTTGTGGTGCAAAGTGTCCTGCCTGTGTCGTGCTAATACACCTTTTCAACAAAGAGCCTCGTTTTCAAAATTTGCGAAAATTTGTTCGTACAAATATTTAGTGTTGAGGCAAATTTTTTACGCTTCTATTCCTTAAGATGTTGATTTTATAGGGATGAAAAGTTTGAAAATCTATAAAGGATTTGACCGTGAAAAATCGCTCGGGGTGAAATTTTACACCCTCAGTCATTTTTCACGGTCAAATCCCTTATAACTTTTCAAACTTTAAAGCGCTACAGAATCAACATTGTAAGGACTAGAAGCGTAAAACTTTGCCCAACCACAAAAACGAAGGTGCTGAATTCGAATCTGTTATCGAAATGTTTCTATGACACAATTTTCAAATTTTTTGAAAACGAGGCCCTTAGTTGAAAAGGTGTATATTCTTGTAGGACACGACTCTTGCACGACATGAAATGAGCCTTACAAAATTAAATTGATTATCACTCTTGTTTTAAACACAGCGAGAAAGACCAACTGGAAAGAGATTTTGTTGAAATGCGAAAGAATTTTACTGTCACAAACGCTGAGTTGAAGATGAAAGCTACTGAAAATGACACGCTACAAAAAGAGGTGCGACATGTTTGATAATATTAGAGCTTTATCTTTACTTTGCACGTCCAAATGCTCTCGCAATGACGTTACACCAGTCAAACACAATTTCATCGTTTTAGCATTTGACAGGAGCATTCAATAGAGCAAATGCTGAACCCCAAAATGCAATCCAGCGACAGACATGCTAGATCTCATCCCAGGCTTTTATTTATAGTTCTATGGTTCCTATCTACTCGAGGGTCGTTTAGGAGTTCCAGGGAACATGGGAACTTGCGAAAGCCAAATATATCCAGCGAGCATGGGATATGACCAAGATTAAAGGGATCAAGAGAACATCGGGAAACATGGATCAGGTAATATGCTCCCTAACAATCCACTTGACTATCAATCTGAACAATAATATACAAAGCTCAAGGGAACAAAGGGATTTCTTCAAGGGAACAGGAGCACATGTAACCCTCTAAACAACCTCCTTGCTTAATGTAGACTTACAATATGCGTCGTAATCTAAGGAGCCTAATTGCTGGGTGGTTAGAATAAGCTGGGGTTTGAATTTCCGCCAAGACCAGACAAGACCTAATTAGCCAAGGGTAGAAACAATCGGGGGTAGTTTTTTCAGTCGGTGAAATTTTAGACAAACTATTTTTTATTGAATTCTAGAAAAGTTAGGAAACCATTATTAACAACGAATATTCACATTTTCCATTAAGGCCCTGGCCAAACGATCAAACATTCTTGATCCAACATTTTAGATTTTCTTCTCAAACAAAATGTTTTACCGTTTGGCCACGTCCAAAGACATTGCTAATGCAAAATTATTTTACGTCAAGCAGAAAATGTTTTTGCATTTTTTCAAAAACATCACACCACAAATTTTGTTACTTTTGCTTGTCTAGCAATGTTTTTTAATGTGGCCAAACTCTGAAACATCTGTTGTAAAGCAAATTCAAAATGTCGGATCAACAATGTTTGATCGTTTGGCCAGGGCTTAAAAGATCAGCAGACCAAAGTTAGGTTTTGCATCCTAGTTTTAGAATTTGCATCGCATGCCTTTTTCAAGGAAAACCTGTTGCAATATATTTATTTTTCATTATTTTATCAAACTTTTTCGTTCTGTAGATGACAGAGGTTCGCCAATCAATAAACCTTCTAAAGCAAGATAAAGAGTATTTATCAAAGCAGTTATCTGAACTTAAACCAAGGCACGGATTTTTAGAGCAAAAATTCGAAGAAACAATCAAACAGTTAGATGATCTAAGAAAATCTAGGGAAGATCTTTACGAAAAATACATTCATTCAAGGTAAAGCTATTGTTGATTCCCTATCTTATAAATTCTGAAATTCGCTATCCAATAATAACACCCAACAAATTGCTGAAGGAACCTAGACTCGCTATATAAGTTCCACTATTTCACCCGATGTTGTAGTTATTGCTTTCTACAATCGCTTAGAGTTGAGTGAATGCCTTATTCCTCTTCGTTCGCATTATCTGTTCGCCGTCCGCCTGCGATCAGCAAAAGCGAAAGCGTAACGATTTACGCGCTTTTTTGCTTTAGAATTTGTAAAAAATTTGAATTCGGGACAAATTAGGGACGAATTTACGTAAGAAAACGTCAGAATCGGAAACTTTCGGATCATTTTAGTGACAATATAGGGTCAATTTCGATTTGGTGACACTTTCACGTAAATTTATGAACGATCTCCTTTACTCTGAAGGAAAGCTCTTTTAGGGACATAAAAATTTCGGCAAAATTTGGGGACAATTTAGGGACGACCTCATTTGAATTAAGGGGCGATTTAGGGATGTAGTGAAAAACTGACCCTAAATTAGTAAGAACACAGCTTGTCCCTAAATTTCAAGGACAGTTTAGGGAAAGAATAGGGTCAATTTATGGTCAGTTTGGGGACAAAGTTGGTTTAGGGTCGATTAGTTTACTGTGCACTGTAAGCGAATTTCAAGCTTTCGCTAAAGTTCTATTTTGTTTTTTTGCGTAAAATTTACCTTGTACCTGTTAAGTGAAATGCCGTATAAATACAATCACAAGAAATTAAATTTTAAAAGAATATTACTTCCGTCATAGTACGGGGAAAGGACCCAAAAACATGTTTCTTTCAATTACTGGTCATATTCAAAATTGTGATGAATTTACAGATTGTGGTACCCATGGTTACACGATTTCCATTGGTTAATTCTAATCTTTCGCTTGGCGAAGACTGTTTTCTGTTGCCAGCGAACGGTGATCAGGACATTCGCTAGCGAACAGCGAATGCGAGAGAAGTGGCAATGGGAATTGAAATATCCAAAGTGGGCAGTATAAAGTAGGGTGTCGTATTGTAAGTCTCTGAGGAACCCACTCGAATATCTTTGAACCTCCATGAATCGAACACTTGTATTTTGTCGTTGTAGAGAGTTTTCAGCTTTATGCAAGTGTTATGTAAATTTCATAGTGGCTCCGGGCACCTAGCCCCGAGACCAAAAATAAACTAATGGAATTAATGTTGGTTTTTTTTTTGTTACAGAGATCACTATAAAAGTGAATTCGAAGAAAAATTACGTCGAGAAATTGAAGAACTTTCGAGAAAAACATCAATGGAAATAGACAAAATCAAATCAAACGCAAATGAGATATACGAGCGAGAAAACAGGTAAAACATTATTTAATTATGAAAATGTATCCATTTATCCAATATATCCAGCTGATTGGGCATACAAATGACGACTGGTACACGCTTTTTTTATAAGGAACCTAGCTCCGCTCAAGGCCTAGTTCTTAAAGTTGCTTATTTTTGACCTCTTTTGTGACGATTGTAGTTCCAAAAGTTCCTTAATAGTTCCTTAATTTTAACTGCACATACAGTTTAACGACTACTGTACAGAGGCATTTGCATGAAGCAACGCTCGAAACTACTCAAGGAAACATTTCATACATGTGCAAAGTGAAATTTATATGATTTTAGACTGCAAATGAATGGAACGGGCTTTCTAATTCTTGATTGTTTGCAGTTATCAAAATATTCAACAATGAAAAGTTCCTTAGTGATTTTCTCTTTAGTAGTGTAAGTTCTTTAAATTTTCGGGCCTTCTACATGTAGGTTCCTTATAAAGTGGTTCCTTATAAAAAAAGCGTGTAACTGCTGGAAAGTGCAGTCGAAAATAAATCGATAGCAAACATTCTGTCATCTTTCGTTTGTTACATATATCACAAAAATGTTTAAGCCTCTGGTCATTCTCTTCATCGTTACAGTTAACTTATCTTTCCTGGGCTGTAAAACTGAATCTAAAAATTGTAGAAACAATGAAAATGATGCTTTGTAATTTTACAGTGTACCCATCATGTTACTGCATCAGTTTCCTTTTGCTTTTCAGTGCAAAATATTTTGAATCATTTTTGGATTTGTTGATCGTATTTGAATGCATTGGCTTTTGGCTTTGTGTATGACACAAATTGACTTTTTTGCGGATGAAACACGTTAAAACAGAAGAAAATATTTTGAATTTAGATGTGCGGAGTTGAAAGATATTTCCAGTACTGGAGTTTCTTAAGTTTTTGGCTATTTGAGAGTCTGGGTTTCTTATAAAGAGTTTCTTATAAAAGAAATACGTGTATGGCACAAAATGACATTTTTGCGGATGAAGCACGTTAAAACAGAAGAAAATATTTTGAATTTAGATGTGCGGAATTGAAAGATATTTCCGGTACTGAATTTTCTTAAAGTTTTGGCCATTTAATTGCGTGTCTGGGTTTCTTTTAAAAACACTCGTGCTTGTATTTTAGGGCATTACGAGAATCAAGGGACAATGCCTTAGCGGAGAAAGAACGAGCTTCAATCTTTGCAAATGATGCAGAGAATAAGTATAAAGAGATTCTTGCAGAGTAAGAGCTTTATCATTTTGTAGCTATTTCTTGGGTAACAATTTCAAAAATAAAGAATGAATATGGCCACCAAGTTTCATAGCTGGAGGAAAGAAAATGCGACTATACACCTTTTCAACTAAGAGCCTCGTTTTCATAATTTACGAAAATTTGTTCGTACACAAATTTTGACCCCAGATTCAGATTGAGCATCTTCATTTTAGTGTTGAGAGAAATTTTTACCCCTCTAGTCTTAGCGATATTGACTTTATACCGATTAAAGGTTTGAAAATCTATAAAGGATTTGACCGTGAAAAATCACTGGGGTGAAATTTTACACCCTCAGTCATTTTTTACGGTCAAATCCCTTACAAATTTTCAAACTTTTAATCCCTTTAAAATCAGCATTGTAATGAGTAGAGGCGTAAAAATTGGCCTCAATACTAAAACGAAGGTGCTGAATTCGAATCTGAAGTCGAAATGTTTCTGTGAGACAATTTTCAAATTTTTTGAAAACGAGGCCCTTAGTTGAAAATGTGTATTAGAACAATATTTGCAAAGGGCGAAGATAAATTTCAGGACTAGCGATTATTTGTTAAAGAAAAGGGTTGGTAAAAGGATCGAAAGTAGGCTGTTAGGCCTTGATCAAACGTCCAAACATTGTTTGTCAAACATTTGAAATATGCAAAATGTCCCACTATTTTGCCACGTCGCTAAACATTGGTCTTCGATTATTTTTGCTTGTGTCAAGAGAAATAGTGTTTTTTTAAATTTTTCAAAAACATGGCACAACAAAGTTTGCTTATTTTGCTTGTCAAGAAATGAATATTTATTTTCACAAAGAAAAGCTGTTTGACGAGCAATTTTTAGGAACGTGCCCAAAGGGTCAAACATTGTTTTTGACAAGCAAGTGTTTAGATGTTTTCATCAGCAATGTTTGAATATTTGGCCAGGGCCTTACAAGTGTTTGAACTTTACTGTTTTTTTCTTTTTGCTTATCAGATTCAGAAATGTGCAGATTTCTTCAGAAAACAGAGCATCTGAACTTGCGAATGAGATCAGGATGAAATCCTTCGAATCAGAAAGACTCCAGTTGCTTTATGAAGAGACATGTAAAAATTTGAAAAAGTCGAACCTTGAGAGCGAAAAACTACGAAAACAGAATGAGGTTAAAAAATGCATTTAGAATTATCATCTGTAGTGAAATACAATTTCACAAATTGAAGTTCAAAATGCTTGACCGTTTGGCCACGTCGCATAACGTTGTTCGTCAAAGATTTTTGTTTGACACATAGGTCGCACTTCCATTAGATTAGGAGATAGGATTAAAGCAACAGGTTCCAACCAACATTCGTCAACATACACGTTTTTTTTATAAGGAACCTTTGGTCTGAGTTGAGGCTAGAGTTCCTTAATTTTTCAATAAAATGAGGCTGAAAGTTCCTTATACTGTTCCTTGTCGTGGGATATGTATAAATACTAATTTTTACAGCAAATTCATATAAACTATTCTTCATTTCAAACTTTAAGTATAAATGGAGCCTTTTGGGGAAGAAGGATGGGAAATATATTGTACTTCTGTTCCTTTTCGTACAAACCGTTTTGTTTTTAAAAAGAGTTTCTTATTTTTTCATCTGAGCCTCAACAGTTCCTTAATTTTTTGGGAATATTCAGCCTCGAGTTCCTTATAAAGGTGTTCCTTATGAAAAAACGTGTAATATTCGGCAAAGAAATCAATCACCTTGCAATACAAAGCAACAACTTGCTCTTAAGCTTGATTCTGCCATAGGTCAACAATTATTAGATCTCCCTAACTGTGCAGAAAATTACAGCGAGGATTGCTTTGGTGGAGCAAGGTCATTATTTCACTTAGGCATTTTGGAGCCTGTCCACACCAAAACCATAAGCCCAGTCCGTTTCCGTGCAGACAGAAAGAGTTGGTTGTCTCAGTTGTATTCTTCAGTTTGCTTAATTGGTCTTCCCACTGTATCCCTCGAGATTATTGGTGTTTAAAACACAATACTAATTCAGCTTCACTTCTCTGATTGGTGCATTTTTCAATCTGCATCTGGGTAGAAATTTCGCCTTAGTCAATTGTTTCGGTCTGTTTCTGACGTTTTTACTCTGAGAATTGAAAAGAAGCTTTGAAGTATTTCCAAACAAGTTTCCGCTATTTCTCGCAATTTTGAAGTTTTTAACAACTCAAAGGCAATTCTTGATACAATCATAACATTTATTTGAAGCTTATGAAAACATTGTTCAAGTTAGCTAATTTAAATACCATTTTCTCTATTTTCTAGGCTCTCAATAAAGAATACAATGCGTTGCAAATTTCCTCAAGTCGTCGATTGACGGAGTTGGAAGGCAAAGAAGGAGAATTGAAAACCAAATTGCATATTTATGAAAAAATGGAGGATGAGTTAGACGATGTTGTGATGCAGGCTGCCGAAAGTAAGATGATGATGACTTAATACAATTTCCTGCAAACAAATTCCTACAATTTCAAACAAAATTTCAATATTGCGAGAAACGGCGGAGGAAACATCTTCGAACTTACTTAAACAAAAAAGGGGAAACAAGCTTTTTTAAGTTTGCCCAAAGAAGTTCCCGCTGTTTCTTGCAATTTTTAATGTCAATCGTTGTATTGTGTGAATTAGTTTCCAAAAATGCTGCTTCTTATACTCCACGGTTTCAACTTAAGGCTGATACTTCGCCTTTTGTGTTGCTATACAGTGTTTACATAAGACTTGCTCGAGACAATACATTGTCCGCATGCTTTCATGTGATGATAATATAATATATATATATAATATATATTATAATATAATATAATATAATATAATATAATATAATATAATATATAATATAATATATATATATTTATATATATATAAATAATGGGAGGGTAGCTATACGGAAATACTTTGCCTACGGTAAGTGAGAAAGCCGGTCGACCGTAGTTGGCGGCCATCCGAAGGTTCCTCTTTCGATAGCTGCTACCCGTAAAGAATACTATAGTTTAAGGGGGCGCCACTCCTATCCCTGATCCTAAGACCACTTACCCTCGTTCCTACGCTTTCATGCTGGATTCTAAGCAGAGAGGCAATGAGTACCATTGCCTGCGGTAGCCTAAATTATATGGAAGTGAAGCTCAGTGCACTTTTGCTACAGCCTATGTAGTGCTGCCGACGAAATATTTCTGATTCCGTATTGTACTTCATACGAATATAGATAGATAAATCAACTCCCAGTTGTAATGTATTTAAATTTTCATAGAGCTACAGATGCAGTACTATCAGTAACTTTCTTGGTTATATATTAAATTTATCTTCCTTTTTAGTGACTAATGATGCAGATGCTGAGAGAGTACTATTCTCGTATGGATATGGTGCAAATGTGCCAAGCACTGCCAAGCGAAGAATGCAGCAGAGGTAATACTCAGTATCCAAGATTCTTGCAGGATAGAAATTTTTATATAATATTGTTTCAACGATCGCAGTCATATACCTTTAATAAGTTTTTAATTGGCAAGAACCCTGGAAGTCTATACTCCGTGACATACCTCTAAGGTCCTTTTGATTTATTTGTGCTTTGAGCCCTTTTTTCACCTGCGTATTGTTCTTCCCTCCAGTGTACATCTTGCCAAACGGGTTTTGCAGCTTGAAAGAGCCAATTCGTCTTTGCGAAATGAGAGGGAAATTGAAAGTAAAAAGACTGACCAACTTGCAGACGAGGTAAAGATAACTTTTAAACCAAGTAAACAACTTTAACCTTCTTTGTGATCATCGAAAATTCTTTGCTGAATTTGTCATAAATACGTTTAAGAACCCTCTTTAAATGCTGCCGGTAAATTCTTACACAAAAAGGTTGGTATAAATTGATCTGGCGTACTTAGGAAACCCACCTATCCAAGCAAATATTTAGCTAACGCTGGGAATAGGTGAAGGTGAAGGTGAAATGGTGTTTTAGCGCCAGTCGCTAAGATCTCAGTAGTAGGTTAACTAATCGAGACCTCGACCATGGCTGTGACGCCACCGTGGCTGGGCTCGAACCCTGACCTCACTGAGCTTCTAATACCATGAGTCATCTGGATTACACCACGATGCCACAGAATACTTTAGTGCTGTCGATGCAATAAGTAAGAGGGTCAAACCTATCCAGGAAAAAATCATGAGATAGGAAGTTTGTCTAGCTATCTGTCTTACGTTTAGCTGCTCTGGTGGTTACGAGCATTCTGCTTCACTTTTAGCTATCAAGAACGACAAAGCTACTGAACGAAGCAAAGCAGCCTTATAATTATCTTATTGATAGCATCAAAGTAAGAGATAATGATAACAGAAGTATGAAGGATACAATTGAAACACTCAACGAGGACATCAGGTTTGATTCCATTTGATTTGAATTGCGTTTGATTTGATTTGATTTGATTTAATTTGATTTGATTTGATTTGATTGGACTTGACTTGACCTGGTCTGACCTGACCTGACCTGAACTGACCTGACCTGACCTGATCTGACCTGACCTGACTTGACTTGACTTGACGACTTAACTTGACTGGACTGGACTTGTCTTGACTTGACTTGACATGACTTGACTTGACTTGGCTTGGCTTGGCTTGACTTGACTTGACTTGACTTGACTTGACTTGACTTGACTTGACTTGACTTGACTTGACTTGGCATGAATTGATTTGACTTGACTTGACCTGACTTGTCCTGAATTGACCTGACCTGATCTGATCTGATCTGATCTGATCAGATCTAATCGGATCTGACTTGACTTGACTTGACTTGACCTGACTTGACTTGACGACGTGACTTACTCGACTTGACGTGACTGGACTGGACTGGACTGGACTGGACTGGACTTGACTTGACTTGACTTGACTTGACTTGACTTGACTTGACTTGACTTGACTTGACTTGACGTCTACTTAGTAATAAAGGTCTAAATTTTGTTTTCTTGCCTAGGCGTTTGAAGGATGAAAAGACAGCTTTGAAAAAGCTTAACGACCAAATGACATTAGATCTAGAAAGACTTTTGAACCAAAGAGAAGTAAGTTATTGTTGCTATTTAAACGAGGTCTAGAAGGGGCTGAGATTCCGATTTCATTGGCTCATAATCCGGATTCTCTTCCAGCGGAGGCTATAATCAATTTGTCGTCGGAACCATGAACTACAAGCTGACAGTCAACTCAGCTGTCCATCCTTTCGAGGTCGGTAAATGAGTACCCAGGTTATTGATTGTAGTATATTGGTCTTGGGACACATGTTGCCAGTCCACTTCAGCTGCATGCTAGCAAATAGTGCTCGCTTTCTTTCTTTTTGTGGATAATTTTCAATAATGATTGACGGTTTTGTATATCCACCTCGAGTAATGTATGTGCAGGACAGTGGAATGGAGGGCGTGCAGTACAGTAGAGGATATTCAGTAGAGTGGAAGGATATCATCAGTACAGTGGAGGGATATCATCAGTACGGTGGAGGGTTTTCACTACTGACTGTACTGTACTGACGATATCCCTCCACAGTACTGAATATCCTCCACTGTACTGATGATATCCCTCCACTGTACTGTACATCCTCCACTGTACTGATGATATCTCTCCACTGTACTGATGATATCCCTCCACAGTACTGAATATCCTCCACTGTACTGATGATATCCCTCCACTGTACTGTACATCCTCCACTGTACTGATGATGTCCTTCCACTAACTGAATATCCTCCACTGTACTGAGGATATCTCTCCACTGTAGTAAGGATATCCCGCCACTGTACTGAATGTCCTCCACTAATATTACACATACATTACCCGTGGTGATATCTTCGTTACAAAATGTCTGTCCAGTTGAAAGTTCTTTATCAATTGAAAAATCATATCCTTTTCAGGAAGTAAGCGTCTTGAAAAATGTGATAATGGGAATGAAATCAAGTGAAGATCATCCCTCCTCATATCGACACCATCCAAGTCCTTTTGTGAAAAGAAAAACTGCTACTCTAAATGGGTTTCAGAATTCTTCATTGAATTCAGAAGTAGTCACTAATGTCAGCACGCCAAAACCTACTATTTTTGTAAGTTTTTTGAAAATGTTCTCTTATATCATCATCCCATTCTTCTTACCAACTTGAATGTTAAAGGAGCTAAAACTATTCGTGACCCTACCTAAATATCTCCCGCCCAGCCAGCCTGAATAGATTTTTTCAAAGAGGTCTGGGTCGGCGTGACATTTTTCTGGAAGATGGTGGGTATTCTTAAGTAAGGGCATCCTCTCCGTGTGCATCCACCGGGATTGCTGTCATTTTGGGCGGGGAAGTGCAGCAATTTTTTCTTCAAGTTCATGAATAATGGAAGACAAAGAGAGAAAAGAAATCTGCGACAATAGATGTTTAAAATATTTGCAGAAATTAAGGAAATAGACAGGGCATATAGTCTAGCAATCTAACAAAATGCCTAATTTAACTTTTAATTGTGGAATCTGATAGATTAGGTAGGAAGCTTCAAAAAACCACCGAATACCTTTCCGGGAAAACTTCCGGCGTCACGTGACTGATGGCGTCAAATGCGGCAAAAATTGTGCACAAATCCTGCGATAACTCGTGAACGGTATAAAATATAAACTTAAAAATGGCATATTTGGCATCGGCTAAATAAGACCTTTTGAATGATATACAGTTTTATTAGTCTGCTACATATTTGAAATTTTCCTCCTCCGCAGCGACCACGAAATTACTTTTTGAAAGTTGTTACTCGAATTGCGCTATTCAAATAGAAATTCTCGAAAACGTGATTCTAAAAACAACCGCTATTCATATCTTTACTCGTAAAACATAATGGATATTATAGAATAACAGGAAAAGCCCCATTGAGAGTTGATATGAATGTGAGTCGGGGCATCTGAAGATCATTCCGGTGTTGTGACGACAAAGCGAAGTTATGTTAGGTGAGAAAATGAAGTTTGAAAGAATGAATGAACTTGCTTGTTAGTTATGGGAATATCATTTACATTTCTCTACAATTTCGTGCATTACTCTTTTTGATCGCTTATGTGCTGGTCGAGTTCGATTGTTTCACCACATTCAAAAAATATGAAAGAATATGGCCCTATCGTCTTCATTTCTCAGTCTTGAACAAACAAGTGAAAATGTTTATTATGTGATGGTTCTTTTCGCAAAAGATTCCCAAAAAGTTTTTCACAGCAAGGATGGGAGAACTTGAAGAGGATTGCAGAAGAATGGAACTGTATTGATATCGATCGAAATGACAAGTATTTCTCTTTTCGTTATGTTCACTCGCGAATTGGTGATGTTATTGAAGCATTTGGTAAAGCTCATAGAAATTGTAGTATTACATTTGGAACGAAAGTGGAAAACTACAGGAAAAGATACGGAGAAATTAAGACAAGTGTTCTCGAACAAGAATCAGAGGATCTAACAAGTGATGTTCAGACTAGAAGATCACAAAGAGAAGCCAAAAAAAGAAAACAAATTTGTTTTATTTGTAACGAAAGAAGGGAAACGGACGGTGGATCATATAATCAAGCTGGACTTGGTAGATGCGAACAGGAAAGCTCTCGTCAAAGGATTCATGCAAGGACTGAGCTGTTTATTTCTAAACCGACTTACCGATTTCACGAGGCCGCAAAAAGATTGCAGGTATTGCAAGGTGGACAGTCTTTTGATCTTTATGCCATTGATATTTATTATCATAAAAACTGTTACCTTAAGTATGCAATAAACCAGCCTTCGAGTATTGAAGAAGAACAAGAATCTTCGAAAGACAAAGAAAAGCAATTCATAATCGAAGAGTTCTTCAGAATAGTTGGATGGAAAGTAATTGGGAAGAAGGAGGCATATCTTCTCCACCAGTTATTATCAGACATAAAGGTTATATGCGAAGAAAATAACTTAGAGCCTGCTTTCATGCACACTGTGTCATTGAAGAGAGAATTGGTGAAGCAATTTGGATCTGAGATTGATTTTTTTACAACAGGGAAATACGTTATTGTTCATTCGGCGCTCATGAATCCCTGCGAGTATAGCGTTGCAACACTGCTTGGCCATGGACTGAGGGATATGGATCACATTCGTTCGTTTGCAAATTTCATCAAGAGCAAAGTCAAAGAGCGAGAGCCAGAAAGTTTACCAATAACTCCTGATGAAATGATCGTAGACTTCAACAAGGGCCCGATGCCTGAATTATACAATATTATATATGCCACGATGTATCCGAATTTTAAGACCAATGATGAAGGTTATGCCATTACGCAGTCAAGTAACATTGCCAATAAGATTTGGTCAATAGCATCAGATTGGCAGTCGCTAATCACTCGCCAGAAGAATGTAAAACAAGCCATGCTAGGACTGACAATACACAGACTTACTGGTAGTAAAGAGGCAGCCGCACATCTTCACAATCTTGGCCATTCAATTTCGTACAATGAAATCAGAAAATACAATGATGCATGGTCCTCCGCTCAGATTGAAGTACACAAACGTTTTGTGAAAGGATACCCTCTACATTCGACCATTGATAACAATGATGGCCGCCAGGAAACTCTTACCGGTGTTGGAACCACTCATGATACGAACAGCACACTGTTTCAGCCATTTATTCCAGGTAAATTTTGTAGATTTTCTAGATTCTGTTTCTGATGTATAGACTTGAGCAGATTCCAGATTTATGAACAATTAAATACCCTAATTTTGATTTATTACAGGTGACAGCATTCTTCATGAAACGAAATCAACAATTCAAGAACTAGTTCCTGTGAGGAAATTGTTACTAACAATATTGAAGAATATCATCTTGGTGCGAGAGCGGATCCTCTTGCATTTCCCGCTTATCAGGATGATGAAGGCACAGAGCTCCTTGAAGAAAGCTTTCGCAGAGATGTAGCGTGGTCATTAGCAAGTGGTCTGCCTGCTACTGACGGTGAACCTGATTTACCAATGTTGGGGTCTTGGACTGCTTTCAATAGAAAAGTTTCTGATCGCAAGCAGAAAAAATCGCTCATTGAATACATGCCTGTAATAAATCAACCACCCGATATTTCAGTATGCAAGAACTATCTTGACACCCTCAAACATGTAATGGATGATCTTGGATTAAAACATATTTTCGCCCACGCAGACGAAGAGGTATATGCCAGGCTTGTGCAGATAATATGGAAGAATAGCGATCTCTATAAGAATATCATTGTCCTTATGGGTGGCTTTCACCAATTACGTGTTCGCCAGCGATTAATCTTTAAGAGGCATTCGTGTATTGGCTACAAAGATTGGTTTGTTGACGCAGGGACAATTTCTGCTGGTTCTGTAGATCAAGCATTTGGAGGGAAGCATTACTATCGGTGTATGCGAATTCTGAAAGAGTCATTCGCTGCTCTTGTCCAGTATCGTACAGAACAACTACGGGACAACTACGCGTCTTTATCTGATGGTCTGCGTGAGAGCCTGAAGTCACTGAGAGAAAATCCATCCACAGAAGCACTTGAAGCGGTTATAGAATTAGATGAATTTGAAGAGTTAGTTCGTGAGATAAGTAGCTGCGAAAGTCCTCAACAAACAATGACTGTTGCGTACTTGAGAGATATATCGTCTTTACTAGCTCTGGTCTCTGCCGTTCGTGAAGGAAATTTCGAAAGACATCTTGAAGCAGAACGAGAAATGCTGAAGCAAGTGTTTGCTTTCGACCACCAAAACTACTCTCGCTATTTGACATTTCAGCATGTGCTATTGACGGATTTGAAATCAAGCAACAATCCAGCCTATCAAGAACTGCTCGAGAGGGATTCGGAGCGAATTATTCGGGAGAAAAGTTTGCAACAGTTCACGGGGATTTGGTCACTGAATATTTTAATCGCGAAACCAAAGGGACAGCAGGTCCATTCAGATCCGGATTTAGTACCAATATCGACACAACTAACAAATGGGTGAAAACCGTTCACATTCACGCAAAGCTTCGTCTTACAATGCGTGATAAACTCAACATTAAAACAACGTCGACTCACAAAGAGCTTACGGATAGTGGTAAAGCAAAACACCATAGCGATGTCGCTGCTTTGAAAGAAAAGTTGCATTCCTATAAAACGGATCCATTTTCGAATGGTCCTGCAAAAGTAATCTGCACGGGTTTAGAAATCGATACAGAAGTAATTGAAGGCCTAATGAATGCACCAGAAATTGGGAATACCAGATACAAAGAGTTTGTCCAAAACGACTTGTAACTAAAGAAAAAGTATATTTGATCCAATCAAAAGAGTAAAGCTGAAAACCGGGCTTGAAAAGGTAAAGAGTACCCCTAAAGCAGTATCCATCCTCAAAGAAGATCGACAGGCCTTTGGAATTCTAGTGGCAAAAGCAACATCGCTTGAAGAGGCGTTCACATTTCCAATTACAACACTTCCATTGAGTCTTGCAACACCAAACAACATGCTGCGACAATCAGACAAAGCCAGTTTCCGAAACTATTTGATCAATGAATCAAAAGCGGTCTCCAGCGCTATCCCACTGAAGGCACGTTGGATTATTGATGGTATGGCCCTCTTTCGAACAGTGAAACCAAAGCAAACATATAGAGAGTGGCTGGTCGCTGTTCTCCATTCAGCAATACCTCCTGGAATAGCAGATGCAGTACAAGTAGAAATCGTCAATGATACTTATTTGGAAAATAGCATCAAATCATCAACGAGAATTGCGCGGGGAGAAACATCTCGCAGAGTACGTCTGGAAAGTGTAGACCAAAAATGCTTCAAGGAAAGGAATGGCTAGAGTTTTTCCACAACAACGAAAATAAGGAAGATCTTATTCGACTTGCAAGCTCATTCTTCAGAAGTACAGACGGCAGACGGTTGTTGAAGATCCCGCTTATCATCAATTGCAAAGAGGAAACTTTGCTGATTCGAAGTAATGGAGTGGAACGAATGCAAGATTGCAACCACGAGGAAGCAGACACGAGACTCGTGCTTCATGCAGCTCAAGATAAATCCCCTGCTGTGATTGTTGCAAAGGATACAGACGTGCTTATCCTATTGCTTCATGGTATGGTACACTGCCACGCCTCACAAGAATGGCACATGAAGATTGAGCACGAGAAGTATGTTGATGTACGATTGATATTTGATAACTTTGGCCCTGAAATTTGCACAGTGTTACCTCAGATACATGCTCTAACCGGCTGTGATACAACTGCCTACAAATTCAATAAAGGAAAGATAAAAGTTTTAAGAAAATATTGAAAGACAAAAGCGGCTTAGCTCTCATTGATCAACTGGGTAAGAGCACTTCCATTTCTAATGAGACGGTGGAAAACGCAAAGAAATTTTTCAAATATTTATGTACCATGGAAAGGATAAAGACAGCTATGTCCAGACGAGGGTACAGCAATATTTGAAAATGAAAGTGAAATCTTCAGCACCATTATTACCTGACCCAGATTCAGTTTGTCAAGAGATAAAACGGGTCCATTTACAATCTTATATTTGGCTGAACTGCTTAAACCATCACATAGTTCCGTTGAACATTGAAGATTTCGGATGGAAAATTGACCACGACAAGAAATTTGTAAATCCCGTTTGGTTTACTGGAAATCAGTTGCCAAGATCTCTTATTCGACAAAGGGGTAAATCCAGGAAGAAAACAGGTAACACTGGAGATGGTTTTGAAGCTGATAAAGAATCAGAAGCTGAGCAAACGGAACCTTCGCAGAAAAGGAAAAAAGTCACTCCCCGAGGGACGAAAAGAAGTAACGATACAAGCGACGACATGGAACAGAGAGAAAGCAGTGCTATGAATGAAACGGAAGGAGCTTCAGATAGTTCTGATTGGGAAAAAGACTTTACGACATCAGAAGAAGAAAAAACGGACTCTTCTGACAGTGACTATTTACCTTAGATCATTTTTGTACATAATAGCGTTGCAGCGTTTGGTTTCTTGTAGTTGAGTACTTAATCGTTTATTTCAGGCATCGCATTTCAGCGTGATATGCTATCTTAAAAGTAAAGAGAGAAAATTTTGGGAAGAGTTAAGTCAGTTCTATTTGCATAGCCCAATCCGAATAACGACTTTAAAGAATAAAATCTACCAAGTCCAGCTTGATTATATGATCCACCGTCCGTTTCCCTTCTTTCGTTACAAATAAAACAAATTTGTTTTCTTTTTTTGGCTTCTCTTTGTGATCTTCTAGTCTGAACATCACTTGTTAGATCCTCTGATTCTTGTTCGAGAACACTTGTCTTAATTTCTCCGTATCTTTTCCTGTAGTTTTCCACTTTCGTTCCAAATGTAATACTACAATTTCTATGAGCTTTACCAAATGCTTCAATAACATCACCAATTCGCGAGTGAACATAACGAAAAGAGAAATACTTGTCATTTCGATCGATATCAATACAGTTCCATTCTTCTGCAATCCTCTTCAAGTTCTCCCATCCTTGCTGTGAAAAACTTTTTGGGAATCTTTTGCGAAAAGAACCATCACATAATAAACATTTTCACTTGTTTGTTCAAGACTGAGAAATGAAGACGATAGGGCCATATTCTTTCATATTTTTGAATGTGGTGAAACAATCGAACTCGACCAGCACATAAGCGATCAAAAAGAGTAATGCACGAAATTGTAGAGAAATGTAAATGATATTCCCATAACTAACAAGCAAGTTCATTCATTCTTTCAAACTTCATTTTCTCACCTAACATAACTTCGCTTTGTCGTCACAACACCGGAATGATCTTCAGATGCCCCGACTCACATTCATATCAACTCTCAATGGGGCTTTTCCTGTTATTCTATAATATCCATTATGTTTTACGAGTAAAGATATGAATAGCGGTTGTTTTAGAATCACGTTTTCGAGAATTTCTATTTGAATAGCGCAATTCGAGTAACAACTTTCAAAAAGTAATTTCGTGGTCGCTGCGGAGGAGGAAAATTTCAAATATGTAGCAGACTAATAAAACTGTATATCATTCAAAAGGTCTTATTTAGCCGATGCCAAATATGCCATTTTTAAGTTTATATTTTATACCGTTCACGAGTTATCGCAGGATTTGTGCACAATTTTTGCCGCATTTGACGCCATCAGTCACGTGACGCCGGAAGTTTTCCCGGAAAGGTATTCGGTGGTTTTTTGAAGCTTCCTACCTAATCTATCAGATTCCACAATAAAAAGTTAAATTAGGCATTTTGTTAGATTGCTAGACTATATGCCCTGTCTAAAACAAGATGCAAGTAACTTGATTAAATGCTTCCTAGAGCAGATAAGCTGGGACATGAATACTTGCTTTCACTTGAACTCAAATTAAACGTGGATTTGAAGCAAAATTTGCTGTACTTGCTCTTCTGGAGAGACTGCAGGCGAAGAGGACTCCCTTACTCAAGAGGTCCGCCATCTTCCAGAAAACTTCGTCCGCCATTTTCCAGAAAATTGCTGCACCGACCCAGACCTCTTTGAAAAAGGCTATAGACCATTTCAAAGAGGCCTGGGTTGGGCGCGACACATTTCTAGAAAATGTTAGACATTTTCAGTAAGGGAATCCTCTCTTCGTGCAACAACTTTACTACCAATTCACGTTTAATTCGAATAAAAGTAAAAGAAAGGCGTCAAACCCCATCATATCTGCTCAGGGAGACATTTAATGAAGTATGTTCCTTTTTGTAAGTTGCTTGTATCTTGTTTCCTGAATTTCTGCACAAATTTTCAACTTTTATCGTTGCAGATTCCTTTACTCTCTTTTTCTTCCATTTTTCCTGAGTTTGGAGCAAAATTTGCTTCAGTATCTCTCCTAAAACGACCGCAATCCCAGTAGACTTATTACATTCGTCGTAGTCTACGCTCCTCCACACTACACCACCCTGAGGAAACAGCTGTATATTGTTGTAGTTGTTAGAAGCTGTTTCTGAAAGAGTGGCAGGAAGGTAATAAGTCCACACAGAGAGGATTCCCTCCCTCGACATGTCTACCATTTTCCAGAAAAATGTCGCGCAAGGCCCAGGCCTCTTTGAAAAAGGCTATTAGTCCATCATTTGTGACCGGTACCTATTTTTCTCTATGTTTTACCTATTGCAGACCAACGGAGATGCTCCATCGTGGTACAATAAACTGAAAACCAAGAACCTAAGCAAATAAGACAAAGACAACTTATGGTTTGTTAAAACTCCGCATTCTGTATAAAGGTAAATTTTATTCATTGTAAATATCTTTGAGTGTACATTTTGGATAGACTCACTACATAAGTCCCACTACTTCGCTCTACGTTGTTGTTGTTGTTTTCTACAATTTCTACAATTTTCTACAATTTCTACAGTTTTCTACAATTTCTACGATTTTCTACAATTTTTGTTGGAGTGACAAATCAAAATTCAAAAATATGGGTAGCGTAAACTAGAGACTCGTGTCGTGAGTCTACATTTTGGACAGCTGTACAACGACACTCCTTTTTCCCTTTTCGCTTCCTATATTTGATTATTTGAATGTACGTGCTGCTTCAAAAAGGAAAATAAGTGCCTGGTCGAACGATCAAACATTGTTTGTCAAACATTTGAAATACAACTTTTGCTTATCAAGCAAAACGTTCCCCGTTTTGGTCACGTCTCAAGGCATTGCTTGTCAAACATGTTTTCCCTTGCGTCTAGCAAAACTGTTTTTGAACTTTTTCAAAACATTGCCCTACAAATCTTGCTTAGTTTTTCTTTCCATACAAAGTTTTAACGTAGACTTGGCAAAGACGTGATCAAACGTTCAAACATTGCTTGATGTAGAGGTTGCAAAGTTTTGAGATACAATTTTTGATAATTTGACTACCAAACATTATAAGCTTGCAGTTTGCGCTTGCAAAAACATCGTTCAACTGGTTTAGTTTTGCTTGTCAAGCAATGTTTTGTTTTGTGATGCCGTCAAAGAGTCAAAAATTGCTTTCAAAGCAAATCGCGAACGTTTGACCAACATGTTTGATTGTTTAGCCAGGACCTCAGGACCTTACAATTAGTCACAGTTGAAATTGTTTTGCTGAATTTATGGACGCTCGCACTGCGACTGAAAACTTAGGCTAGGCCTAAGACCATAGTAATCGGATCATATACAATAACCTAATAAATAAATATAAGATATAAATTTAATAAATATAAATTTTAAATATAAGTTCAATTTTCTAATTCTAAAGGCCTGGCTAAACTAGGAGACATGTCGTGCGCGACATTGATGTCCCCTCGGTGTCTCTCAGTTTAGCCACCTCGGAAACTTTGAAGCGCGGCAAAATTTGTAGCGAGAGACACGCAAATGTTTCTGGCAGACAACAGAAACATTTCTTGTCTCCGCGACTTGCAAATGACTCGGATGACATGTTGCTCCTTTGTAACTCGGATGTTTAGCCGCCCTAGGAGACACACCAAATACAGTGTCGCGCGCGACATGTCTCCTAATTTAGCCATAGCTTAAGAAAAACTGCCTTTACAGCATTTAATTAGATAACGGCGGAAATCCTTCCTAACCAGCAAATATGTACATGGGTTCAGCAGGCTGTTTGATGACGCCAGACACAGCGCGAATCGTCGAAACCAAGGCAAGCCGAAACCAACATTATTGACTATATAAAACAATCGGTATATTGTCAAAGGCATCCAGCACACTATGAAAACAATGACAATACAAATGCACATTATCGTTGCCTTTGCCTCGTTTCTGCTTCGTATTATTGACCTCGCTCTTTGCCGGGCGACAGCTTTCTGTAAAACAGTGCTGTTTTGGCCTGATGATGATGACGATTCTTTTGCTGTGTTGAAGCTTACCCGTGAAGTCTCCCTGGGCAAATCTGTCTCACTTTTCCCTTGGCACTGAACGTTAAGAATACAAGGTTCTGTTGTGTTAATTACAGGCTCCTTGGCTTGGCTATATTTTCTAATCTTGTTTGGTTGTGGTGCTTTATTTGTTGTCATTGTTGTACCAAGGCATTGCACAGTTTCCTTTGTATCACCTCTTTCCTGTTCGATCCGCGAAAACTCTATCTGCGTCATATTATTTGTCCCAAGCTTACTCGTGTCCCTCCCCCCTAAATCGCGACTTTCCTTTAGGCCACATTCGACTGTGAATTTCGAGTTTTTATTGTTGCCTGACAAAGGCTGATTCTGATTGGTCAACATGTTTTCTTTCGAGATTTCTATTGGTTCAGTTTTGTCATGTGACTTTACCAATGCGCTTCTTAATTGAAAATCACCACCTGTTGCCGCGAAGAGGTTTTCAGACTTTATACTTGTTCTACTGAGATTTCTAATTGCAACAAGTTCGGTTTGGTTGATAATTGAGTTGTGCCTTTTAAGGCTGAGGACTAAGATACAGTTTGTTGCGGCTAGTGTGACTGCTGCTGTCAGAAAGAAAGCAACTAACATTGCTCCTCGAATTTTCAGCTCTGTGTTACTGTCTGTGAACACGTAAATAAGAATTTGAAGTATTGTTATCGCGAGAGGGATAGTCCAGCTTAGATATATAAATCTGGTAATTGCTCTGATATACGATTCGTTTCTGTACTTCAAGGACAGTTTCACTGCCATAAGTCTGTCTGTTGTGAGGATTGCTAATGACGTCATAGAAACGAACATGCTCCCAAAGAGAGGCAGTGAGCCAGCTATTTTATAAGTCAGTAAAGACTGCCGTGTTATTAAGGTTACACCGAGAGTTACCCCAAAACAGCTCACAAAGACATCAGCCACAGCTAATGATAGTAAAATTCTGTTGCTTGTTGATCGAAGTAGGCTGCTACGGAATTTTATTAGCATTTTGGCAAATATAATGTTCAGTAGAACTGAAAGGCTGTTTAATGTTATTAAAACCCAACAGAAGGCTAGAAATCCTGCGCCCTGTGTTTCTGTGTCGACCTCATCATCATCATCATCATCATTTTTATTTGTAGAATACAAAAATCTAATATAAGTACAAGGAATCTAAAAATCTAGAAAAATGCGTATTCTACACGACCTAAAAAAAGCAACGCTTATCTAGTTTAGGCCGCAAATTAAAGTTTGAAATACATGAAACTAAAAAGAAATACAGGATACATCAATAATACTAAAATAATACACGACCTCGCTGACATTTGTCAGTTTTGGTCTGTGTGAATTGTTGATATTCATATCCTCTTCTCTGAGCACTCCGCTACTGATTCCCCTAGATTTTTAATGCTGCAGTTTGTTATACTGCAAAACTGATTGCTGTTGTTAATGACTATGCCCAGTAAATGGCAACACGAGATGATGGGATGATGCAAATGTTCCAAAGATGTGTTGAATATCATGCAAGCACCCTCAGGTATCTATGGTATCGGCAATATCGTGCAGTTACCGGCAATCCCTATCGGCCATACTATATCAGTAAAACAGTGCAGTTACCTGTGCAATCGGCGGAATACCCCCATGATATCAGCAACACTGAATCGGCAGTATTTTGCAGTGACCTTCAATGCCTATCGGCAATATTGTATCGGCAATAGCGTGCAGCCACCAGAAATCCCTTCAAGATATCAGCAATATTGAATCGGCAGTATCGTGCAGTTACCTTCAATGCCTATTGGAAAAACTGTATTGACAATAAAGTTCAGTTACCGGCATGACCCCACGATACTAGTAACGTGCACGTTTCAGCAGTAATATGCAATATCATACAATATTCTGCAATACCATGCAATAATTGGCAATGCTATGCAATGATTGCCAATACCACCCGGGAAGTAATTCAACGAGAGTTCAGTAAGAAAATACCGACTCTGCGACAAATTGAGAATGTCTGGAGCAACCTGACATAATCGGCAATTCTATGCAATGATCTGTGGTACCATACAATAATCGGCAATGCTATGCAATGATCGCTATTACCATTCGGGAAGTAATTCAACGAGTACTCAGTAAAAAAATACCGACTTAGCAACAAATTGAAATGCTGTAACCCTGCAATACCATGCAATAACCGGCAATGCTATGCAATGATCTGTGGTACCACACAATAATCGGCAATGCTATGCAATGATCGTGATTACCATCCAGCAAATAATACAGCGAAAAATCAGTTAAGAGGATACCTACTTTGCAGCGAATTGCGATACCTGCAACTTTTGCATCGTCTAAATAAATCTCAGTGCTGCAATTACCTTGCAAACGAGATCTGAATCCTTTTCAAAGAATTATATAACGACTTTCAAGCTCAGCGTATGCTGTTCTTTCTTCTTTGAATAGAATGGTCACCAAACCAGTTCTGAACTGATTCTTCTATTCTTTTCATGCTCCAACCAGCTGCCTTCTTTCCATCACTGAAAAATCAAACACGCTTGAAAATGCGAATTCATTTGCTATAATTTCCATAGAAAACTTTTCTTGTCGATTTTGTTTTCTATTTACCTCTACTTATTTATTATTTATGGCCGTTAATTCTCAATTTTAAAAATCCTTTCCATATTACAAGCCTCTCAGCATTACTTATCGAAAACTGAGCCTTGCACCCTATACCTAATTACCGCAATTTTTGATTTTGAAGAAATCCAAAAAGTTCATGAGGAGTTCTGGCAATTAGATTTAGAGCAAATTGAAATGTTGAATCTTAATTTAGATCTTAATGCTTGCATGATTTTGTTTTAAACCCGTGTTTCTCGCCGTAAGCTTCCTTGTTTCTTTGAAATTATGAGCTAAAAAGTACCTTGAATCCAGTGCCTTAATTAAATTACGAATGGCTTTAATCATGGGTGGTTAGACACCGCATGGGTATGCGGAGGAAAAATTTCTTTGCTTCTGCGGGGGAGACATTGAAGACCTAATAGAAAGAAAACTTTTTCTCTGTTCTCCCTTCGCTGTAGAACTTTCAAAATGGCGGCTAAGTCAAACTTGGGCTCCTGTTTAAGCTAAATTTGTTGTTTTTGAAGGATATAGGAAAGAGAAAAAGACGATATAGTGCAGAAAAAGTCTCTTTCATTTCATATCATAATACTTATGTACCCTTGCAGTGTCTAACAACTCATGCTTTAAACATAGTTTTATGGTGCTTACAGAGTAAGAGTTCTTTACTTAACAAAGGGGAAGTTTCCAATATACCTTTTCAAAGAGGCCTGGATCGACGAGACATTTTTCTGGAAGATGACGGACGTCTTGAATAAGGGAATCAGGGAGCGCGAAGCGCGGGAGGCGAAACGCCCAGTGGTCAGTTTTCTTATGTGTGATGCAGAGGACTGGGTCGGGGCGGGAAAACTAGAATAGAAATTGCGAATGGCGTCTTGTGTTCTTCGTGTTCTGCCACATTTTGCGTACCGAATCATAAAGGTTTAAAATTCAAATTCATGTTGAATTAATTTCAAAAAACCTTAGAAATTAATAGACTGTCTCTCTCTGATGACTGTATGTCGGTTTTTTATTATAACGTTCCTTTTTTGTGAGTATTTTGATTACTGTTTGCGCAGTATCTTTGATATAAATACAAAAACAACAAGATACGAAAACAAGGCCAGAGTCCACAAGAAACGATTCAGATGTCTTCCTCTCTCAATATCTCGCGAGCGGCAAAATATGGCAAGAAAAGCTTAAACACATGGACTGACCATGCATGCCAGGAGCGCCGAAGGCGCGGGAGGTGAAACGCCCATTGATTTGAAAAATGATGTGTGATGCAAAATTCCAGAACGAGGCTCTTGAAATCGCGCGAAAACAACAGGCACAGCACAGGCAGGATGACGCTGCAACACGAAACGAAAACACGCAGATGTCTTCTTTGCCAAACCAATTATTACTGAATCAAATTATTGTTTATTTCATGGAAAAGATTGATAATTGTTCTGCATCTTCCACTGGCCAGTTGTTGCACTATTTTGGGAGTTTACTAAACTTCTTTAAATATAAAAAACCCAACTCCGTGCTTAGGCCCCCAGTATGTAAAGGAAAAATCGAACAAACATTCAACATTCGTTTGGAGGAAATGTTCATTTTCCTTTTGAAAGAGTTTTGTTTTGTTCTTGTAGGCTAACTTTAGTATAAATTTAATTTGTTGAAAAATTCATTTGTTACCATTCAAACAGCAGAACAGACAGGACTTGACTCAAAGAAAAGTGAATTTGGATCTGAAATTAAATTCATTGTTCAACCAAGATACAGTAAACAAACTTTTTATAGGATGTACAAAAGCACTTTTAGAACATGACATTTATTCTAATTTGGAGCAACAAAAAAGTTTCCACTAGATGGTTCTTGAACAGATAAAGCCAATGAGTTCTTTCAGGCATGAAACAGATACCTACACAATAAGAGAAAACAGAAACATTGTTAATCTTAATCCTTTTCCAAGCTATGAAAACAAATTGACCAAAAAAGAAAATTACAAAAATATCATGAAATGCACACTGTTTAAAAATGTAAGCATGTATTTCTGAGAAAAAAAATTGTTTCCTATTAGATTACTCTTCTGTGCCCACAGAGGGTCTTAATAAATGAGGATTTTCTAAATTAAATACAGGGAGAGCCCTTCAACATTACCTCTGTTCCTTTAAACATGTTTGTTCTTTTAAACAAAATTTTCTCAGAAAATACATTCCAGTGCTATTCATTTTCGTCAGAGTCTAAATTTACATGCCCTTCTTGCAAACTAAACTGGTTACAAAAAAATGTTTTCACTTATCCCTAACTCTATCATACACTTACAGTATGCTTGCACAACATAAATCACTAAAAAGCTTTATAACATCAATATGTAACAAAATGTAACGACAAAATTTGGCATACTGATTGTTTGATGAGTGTAAAATCAAAATTTCGCAAAAGCGGCGTTTTGGTTTAACTTGGTGAAAAGAAAACAAGATGCCGCCAACAGGTGGTCAAAGAAAATGATCATTTTATCAGGGGCCTAGGCAAAATAAAACTTTGAATTAAAACAACCCTGAAAACAATAAGAACCCAAACTAATCAGAAAATGTGGATTAATTGCTATTAAATAGTTAAAGGCGAAAATAATACTTATCTTATGAATGATTGTCTTTAAAATTGATATTTCCAACCACAGCATTCCCAATAAAAAGTTGCTGCAACACGCTCCATTTTAAGACCAAAAATCTCGCCAGCCTCGTTGTGGTGGCATCACACATAGTAACAATGCATGTCAATGAGCGTTTCACCTCCTCTAGGAGGCATTTAATCAAATATTTTCCTTTTCGCCTTCGGCGCTCCATCTTTAGTTGTTGTTGCTAGACTTACTACATGAGTCATAGTTTTCGCTGCCTTCAACTCAATTCAATTCATTGAGAAAAATGTAAAATCAAAAATTAGTTGTTGCTGTTGTTAATGACGGCGGATCAGTATGAGCGGGCTGTGTTGCGTGGGGGGCTGGGAGCGAATCCACGACTTTTGTAGTGAGTCTATTGGTTTGCTGCATTCTCACTGGCTTATTAATGTCCTCCCACTTTTATTCAATTCGATTTTTCGTCAGATCGAACGATACATTAACATCTGGCCAATCAGTGAGCAGCAGAGAGAAATGGTGAATGTGACTTTCGATTGTTGGTCTGGATTTTATGAGCGGAACATGAGACTCGTGTGATAAGTCTATCAGTTACTTGCATCTTGTTTCCTGGGTTTCTGCAATTTATTTTCGTAGATTCCTTTTCCCTTTTTCTCTTTCATTGTTTTCCTTTAGCGATTCTATCCCGGTCGTTGCACTCGGAGGGGATTCACTGACAAAGATGTCCACCATCTTCCAGAAAATTCTGCACCGACCTAGACCTCTTTGAAAAGGTCTATTTACAGAATCGCACAGAGGAGCGCCAAAATAACGTCGTCTTGACCATACATAATTTTTTTACGAAACAGGTTTGTAAAAACCTACAATATTTGCAAAAAATGCTGGGGATTTTCAAACCCTAACCCTTGATTGTCACACATGCAGCTCCCGCTCCCTCTACCCCTAAATCCATGTCGAGATTGTGGTAAGCGACATAAATTCGAAGCTGAATGAACATAGATTCTGGGGAAGGGGGTTGCTATAAAAGGCTGGTATATCAAATATGCACCCACAGAATCGAGAGTTTTTGTTGAGAGTCCCATCTGTTCTTTCTGAGGATTGTAGGTCCTGAGACGCTCGGAATTAAAGAAACTCTTAACCGAGGACTTAACGACACCAATTGGAGCATGATAAATTCAAAGTCTGTGAAAGTTATGAGGGGTTTTCAAACCGAGGGGCATTTCACTCCTCGAGAAAGGGTACGAGATTTCTATAGAAGTAAAAGGATTCTTACAAGAAGCCTGTGAACACAATAAAGATTCAAGCTATGGTGTACGAGATTCCAAGGAGTGGGCTGCCCCTCTTTCCAAACGACTTTGGGCTGTCATTGTAGGCCCAGAGCTACGTTTTTGATAAGTAAAAACATGTACATTACCATTTAGCTGAAAGCTCTTGTTCTGCTGTTTTTTAAAACTGCAATACATGCACTCTATGAAAGACCTCTCTTGCTGCTGCTGAGGATTTCCGAATGTCGATCTCTTAAATTTTTATAAGGTTGGCTATACAATGAAACTAGACAATAGCCAACTTAGATATATCTTATTTTATTTAAGCTTTTACATATCCGTTCAGTTAGATGGACTGAGTGGGTACTGACATCACGGGACAGCTGCAGATATGACATTACCAAAGCTTTTCACGATGCAAAACTTGGATACTTAGAATTGTTTCAGTTATTATGTAATGCTTTATCTGGCCTTAAGACTTCAAGAAACATTATAAAGTTTATTAATAATTTATTTCAAATTTTGATCATTAAAAATTTGGACATTTTGAACATGTAAAAATAAATAGAACGACCAACAATGAATATGTGGATCGATGAGAAAATAACGTAACTGAAGATAAACAGGTTAATACTCAAAATGTAGGAAATCTTTAAATACAGGAAGAAGCTTGAAAAGGTATAAAAAGAGGAGTAATGAAAGCAGTGTAGGATGACCAAGTTTGGGCGACCTCGGTTTGGTAATAGTCTCGGTCTGATGAGCGATAACTGGGACTCAATTAATCAGTCTAATCAAATGCTTTATCTGTTCTTCAGACTTCAGGAAACATAAAAAGTTTATTCCAAATTTGACAATTATAAATTTGGAAATTTTAAACATGTAACAATTAGAATAGAACCACCAACAATGAATATGTAGAAAATAACGTAACTGAAGATAAAGAAGAAGATAAGAAGTTGAAGAAGAAGAACAATGTGATTAAGGGAAAGTAGATTGAAAGAAAGAAAGGAGAAAAGGTCGAAGAAAAAGAAGATGGAGGAAGGTGATATGAAGAAGAAGAAGAAGAAAGAAGAAGAAGAAGAAGAAGAAAAAGAAGAAGAAGAAAGGATAAAAAGATAGAAAAAGATAGAGGAGAAGAAGAACATAGCTAGAAAAATGCAATTTAAGGAGAAGAAGGAGAAGAGAAAAGAGAAGGAGTTTGCCAAGAACGTTGAGAAGAGGACTACGTAAATGAAGAAAGAGTAAGGGAAGAAGAAGAAAAACAAAAAGAAAAAGAAGACGAACTGTAGAGCTGTGGTAAGAAAGAAGATAAAAAGGAAAAAATGAAATTGAACCAGTAGAGTAAGAGAAAAAGGGAGAAGATGAGAAGAAGAAGTTGATAATGGTGTTGATGACATTGAATGAGGGAGATAGGAAGGTGAAGAAGAAGAGCAATGTGATCAAGGTAAAGTAGATTAAAAGGAAGAAAAGGAGAAGAAGATAAGAATTAGGAAGGAGAAGGAGGAGGAGGAGGATGTGAGGAAGAAGAAGAAGAAGAAGAAGAAGAAAAAGAAGAAGAACAGTGTGATTAAGGAAAAGTAGATAAAATGAAAGAAAAGGAGAAGAAGACGAAGAAGAAGAAGAAGGAGTAGGATGTGAAGAACAACAAGAAGAAGAAGAAGAAGAAGAAGAAGAAGAAGAAGAGGAAAAGGACGAAGAAGGAAAATATGATGAAGGAGAAGGAGATCTCGAAGAAGAAGAAAATGTAGAGAGAATAAGAAAAAAGAAAAAAGAAGGATGAATTTAAGAGAATGAGTAGTGGAAGTGGAAGAAGAGGAAGATCTTCATCATGATGAAAGAGAGGGAGTGAAAACAGCGAAGAAGAAGAAGAATATGTTGGAAGGAAGATGTGGAAGAAGATGAAGGAGAGTGTAGAGGGATGATAAGAAAGAAGGTGAAAGAAGGAGAAAAAGAAGAGTTAAATAGAGAAGAGGAAGAATGAGTGAATAAACACGATTGAATTAACGATTGAATGAATGAATGAATGAATGAATGAATGAATGAATGAATGAACGAATGAATGAATGAATGAACGAATGAATGAATCAATGAATGAATAAATGAAGGAAAGAATGATTGGATGAATGAATATTATAGTGTTAAAAGGAAAGTAAACCTTATATCTCACCTACATAGGCCAATTTGCCTTGACAACAAACTATATAAAGCGTGAACTTCTTAGTCTTGATTGCTCAACTCTTTGGGGAGCTGTGTTGGTGTAATCTAGTCATGTGACTTTTGCCACTCCTCTGAATCATGCTTACAAGATAGATTTAATTGAAAAACAAAAGGTAAAACATATTTTTAGAATACAATTATAGGCAACAAATTCGTGTCTGTATTTCACCTGTGCTGGTTGAAGAAGAATGCTATCTGCAACTGTTCTAACAATCCTTTTTATACATTAATCTTCTTGTACGGGTTTATCTTATAAAACAATTCAGATCATTTTGATAAGGATTTTCTTAATTTTATTTTGTAATAAATTCGGAAAGATCTTATCAATATTGACTGACTTTCATTTATTAAGGAGCAGCTGACTTTATTATCATGTTAACAGCGATTGAAACACAGAAGTCTAACTCCTTGAAAATTTTTAAAGGAAAACTGAACTCTTTGACCATATCTGTCATGAATAGCGAACACTAGGATAGATTTTTTCATAAGAGGCTTACCACAATAGATGGGATACGAACCTGGACTGCATGATCCGAGCGCCAACGACGTTTCCGCTCATCTATAGAACTCAATGGAATCGAGGAGTAACTCTCCGAGTCACACACACACAACCCAAAGCTCTACTCCTCTTTGACTCGGAAAGTACAGCGAGTAAATGATGTTTCTGTTTAGTCAAGGTATATTTTGAAACACTTTTCGTTCCAATACAATAGCGACTCTTTAGTACAATACGATAATGAAAATATTGGCGAATGCAGAATGAAATAGACCAGCTGACGAATGCCGAATGAAATGAACAAGCTGAATGGTGAAATTCACAAGCTGGCGTAGTTTGAAATGAACAAGGTGAAATATACAGGATGAAATAAACATGCTGACGAATGTAGAATGAATGCAGAATGAAATGAACATGCTGACGAATGCCGAATGAAATGAACAAGCTGAATGGTGAAATTCACAAGCTGACGTAGTTTGAAATGAACAAGGTGAAATATACAGGATGAAATAAACATGCTGACGAATGTAGAATGAATGCAGAATGAAATGAACATGCTGACGAATGATGAAGTGAAGATGCTGACGAGGAACATAAAAATACCATTAACAAAACTCAAGCCTCAAATTAATAAAAAATAAGAATACTGAACCTAGCCTTGGCAAAAATTATAAAAAAGAAGTGTGCCCCTTTACAGAGGATTTTGCATTGGGGATTTTGAAGAGGGGGATTGAGGGATACGATTGTGGAAATCAGTTCGATAAAATAAGAAACAATGATGAAAATGAAACAAGTGTTCTTACAAAAGATAAAAACATGTTTTACAATGCCTGCCAAAAGTCTCGCAACACTTTAACTATTTCTACTGCATTTATAGCAGCTGAAACCCCCTCCCCCGCAAACAACGTTGGGTCTCTGACAGTAAGAGTATCCCCCAAGCACCCGTAATGCATTTTTTAAAAGTTCAGACAGAAGACGAACAGATCAATACACTTTTTTTTAAAAAGCAACTTGACTTTCGTCCAGCCCTCAAAGTTGCTTAAAATTTTAGACATTTCAGCCCTCAAAGTTGCTTAAACGTTGCTTAACATTTTTTGTACCTACTAACCACCCCTAACTTCGAGGATCAAAATCGTCATCTGTTAGGCCTACAAAATGACTTTTGGGAGACAGTAAGTGGAAAAATGTTAGCTAACGAACTTCAACATGCAAAACATAAGAACGAAAAATAATGTCCTAACACAAGAAAGAGAATAAGCTTGGTTGTTTGACTTCTTAGTTGCTTACAGTAATTCAATTGAGCCCTCAAGTTGCTTAATGTTAAGGTAATTTCAGCCCTAGTTGCTTATTGAGTGGTTGCTTATTAAAAAAAAAAGTGTATTGTTTCGGGGTAAAGGGGGATTGATTTCTTGTATTATTCAGCAACAAAGGGAAGACGTTTCACATTTTCATATTTTTTGAAACTGACATGACTTTTGGCAGGCATTGTACGTACCTTTCTTCTTGTCCGACTTACACTTATCTTGCACTTCTCATTTCCATCGCCAGACTTGGTCTTGCTTACTTCTTTAAGTGACTTCCAAATGTTGTTTGATTCAACTTTCCTCTTATAATTATGTTTACTTGTTGCACATGTCGAGATACTGGTCTGTATTGTCGATTCTTAATTAAATTCTTAAAGTTGACATTGCATGAACATATAGCACCGATATACCAAACAAAAAAAGCATAAGATTATTGATGTTTCTGTGAAAACTCCAAATATTTGCTTTCGAAATTTCTTGCTGAGGAAATCTTGCGATCGTATCCTTCCAGGCAGCTTCATAGGTCTGCTAATAGAACGTTTCAAAGAGGTCTGGGTCGGCGCGACATTTTTCTGGAAAATGGTAGACAAGTTGAGTAAGGGAATCCTCTCCACGTGTAAAGACCAGTATCGCAGTCGTTTCAGGAGAGATATTGCACCAAGTTTTGCTTCAAAATTCATGTTTAGTAAGAGTAAAAATGAAAGAAAGGATTCAAGTCCAAGTTTATCTGTTCTAGGAGGCATTTAATAAAGAATTTTCGTTTTTGAGCTAATTGCATCTTGTTTCCCGAGTTTCTACAAATCTTTTTTACTTTTAATTTCACAGATTCCTTTCCTATCTTAGTCTTCCATTATTCTTGAATTAGAAGTAAAAATTGCTGCACTAACTCTCGTAAAACGGCTGCCATCAAGGTCGTTGCACATGGAGAGGATTTCCTTACTCAATATATCTACCATTTTCCAGAAAAATGTCGCGCCGACCCAGATCTCCTTGAAAAGGTCTAATACTGATTCTGGATTTGCTGTGAAAGCTCTGCCTTTTTTATTTAGATTTTCGAGGGGGATTATAAGTGGGGGAGCTTATAAGTGGGATATTTGCAGCTGTCTCACAAACACTTTCGAACAAAAACTGGCTCGGATGCGTGCCGCGTTATCTCGTACTGCTCCGCAGGGCATTAGGTCGATGACGAAATAAAATAATACATATTGTAGAACACAGTTCTTTGTGGATCATAAACTTCATAACTGTAACAAAATAATTTTAATCTACTTCAAAAGTTACAAATATTTCGATTTTGTAATTACAGCTAACTTCCCCCAAATAAACAAGTTTACAGAACTAATAACCATACGAAATTAGCGAATTAGCTACAACAAACGGAAACGACGCTTAATTACAGTACCGTATAATCTATCTGAACTTGAACGACAACGACAAGGGAAAATCAGCTAGCAATGTATAAATTAGCTGAGAATTGTCAATGTTATGAACTAACAAAAATATACATTTATCAATAGAAAAATAGCTAAATATCTCTATACTAATGTAGTAGAATGCTAATGAGCTGGCGAGGGCGGTTTCTTGTAAGAGTTCGATCCGAAGTTCGGCCGGTCCCCGGCTCTGCAACTGCCGGGAGTCGTCGACCGACCGACTTGCTACCTTGTCATCATCTCCTCAATTGGGGCAGGCTTCTTCCTCTGCGGGGGCAGCCTGGTAAATACCGACCATTCTATTCAATATTGGTCTAATGTGTCATGGAAAACAAAGGAGAACAAAGCAAGCGTATTCCCCTACTCATCTAAAATATTGCACGCACGAGCCTCGCGAGCTCCCCGTTGGCACTTCGCCACGCTTGGGGAACAATCGACCTCGATGTGGTTACCAATCGTTGGGTACGTCCGGTCACGGGGTAAAATCCATTTCGGTGCTGCGTCACGGGTTTAGAAGCGTCTAGAATGATCGCCGTGTTTCGTGGCACATCCATCTGTGGATCAACAAGGAATGAGGAATAATTTCCTAAAGGTTCGAGTGCTGTTGGAAAATGATGACAGCGTTTATCGTTTGTCCAGTTTTATTATATTTGTTTTGTTTCACAATTGCAACAAAACAATGAACGTTAGAAGAGAATTAAGAATTTATTTCAGAGTATTGTCGGTTCTTTGGATGTTTGTTTACATGATTTGGTTGCGTCATCTCAATTGACTGGAGTAAACTGTTTGTTTACCTGACTTTGTTGCATCATGTTTTAGTTGACTTGAGTAAACGATCAGCTTATTCAAGGTCAGTGCGAATTTATGTCTTATTAAATCTATGGAATGAAATTCGATTTCAAATTGCGTGAATGATAGAGTGAATACACATTTTTTGTTTAATTGCAACTGTTGCGTCGTTTCAATTCATTCGACCATGTCCTTCGAGCAATTTCACGTTAACGACCCTAAATGGTTCTCAGTCTATAAAAGTAGGAACGGGGAATTAGGGAATCAAGGAATGGGGAACATAATGTTATATTAGGGGAATCTAAGGCTATTTAGGAATTATATTAAGGGGGCATCACCCCTTGACTTGAATTAGGGGGTAAAATTGTAGTAAAGAAATATATCAATCGGGTAGATCAGATGAATTAGGGAATTCAAGAATTGGGGGCATCACCCCTTGACTTGAATTAAGGGGGTACAATGGTAGTAATGAGATATATTAATCGGGTAGATCAGATAAATTAGGGAATTGAAGAATTGGCAACATGACGTCATATCAAGCGAATCCACGGGTATTTACGAATTGTATTAAGGGGGCACAACCCCTTGACTTGAACTTAGGGGATACAATGATATTAACAGTTTTATTAAGGGGGAACATCAGATAAATAAAATTGAAACACCTGTTCGTTCTTTCCTTCGATTTGAATTGAAGAGGTACCGTAGCATTGACACATGGTACATCAAGGGAGTACAGCATGTCACAGCTTTAGCAATACCGACTTGATTTATTCTTTGACTTCTATTGAGGGGTACAGTGCTATTAAGGCGTTGTATTATGGGGATGCATCATACTTACAGGGTGTAAAAATTTAGCAAAACCCTTAAGTTTTGTTCTTCGACTTCTATTCAGGGAGGTCAATGATATTAAGGTATTGTATTAAGGGGGAACATCAGATAAAACACTTGTGAAAACGTGCATGCAAACCAGCATCAACCAAACAACTGGGCAGCTGGACAACTGGGCAACTCGGCAACCGAACAACTGGAGAACTGGGCAACCAAGCAGCTCTGCAACTCGGCAACTAACCAACAGAGCAACCAAGCAACCGGGTAACCTAGCAACTATACAACCGGGCAACAAAGCAAAATGGCAGTCCAGCAACTGAGGAACTGGGAAACAAAGCAACGTAGCAACTGGGCAGTCGAGTAACTACTCAACTCGGTAACCAAACCACCGAGCAATAGTGCAACCGAGCGTCTCGGTAACTAAGCAATTGGGCAACTGAACAGGGCAACTGAGCAAGCAAGCAACTGGGAAACTGGGAAACCATGCAGCTGGGCAGCTGAGAACAGAGCAACTGGGCAACTGGGCAACTAGGCAACAAAAGCAACAGTGCAACTGGGGAACCGAGCAACTGTGCTACTGGGAAACCGAGCAACTAGGCAACTGGGAAACCGAGCAACTGGGAACCAAGCAACCGAGCACATCAGCAACAGGGCAACTGGGAAGCCAAGCAATTGGGCAAATCAGCACTGGGCAACTAAGCAACTGGGCAACCAGAACAACGGCGCAACTGGGCAGCCGAGCAAATGGGCGACTGGGAAACTGAACAACTTGGAACCAAAAAACCAACGTGACACCTGGCAAACCCCACAGCAGACAACCAAGCAACGGAGCAACAAACCAAACGAGCAATTGACCAAGTGAGCAACTAACCAACTGGGCAACCAAGAAACTTTGCAACTGCGAAACACCACAGCTGGGCAGCCAAGAAACGCTGCAACAGGGCAACTGAGCAACACTGCAACTGGGCAACAGAGCAACTAGGTAACTACTGAGCAACTGGCAACTGACCAATTCAGCGACAGGGCAACCAGGCAATTGGGCAAGTGAGCAACTGAGAACATTGACAATTTGGCAACTGGGAAACCATCCAACGGAGCAACAGGGCAGCCGAGAAATGGGAAAATGAACAACTTGGCAAATGGACAGCTGAGCAATTGGACAACCAGAGCAATGGGGCAACTTGGCAACCGAGCAACTGAACTGGGCTACTGGGAAACTGAGCAAATGGGCAACTGGAAAACCAAGCAATTGGGAATCAAGCAACCAAGCAAAGCAGTAACGGGGCAACTAAGCAACTGAACAAATGAAACCTTTAGTAACGATGTTTGCGATATTTCTTTTATCCTACTTTCCAATGTCATCCACATTTCACGTGATCCTGTGTACCCTCAAGTAAAAAGTTTACCATTTTAAATCCCCCTGGTGAATGACGCAAGTTTTGATTCTTATTATCTCCTTATGAGATTTCCATGCAGGTGCGATGGTCAAATTATCCTTTTCATCCTCAAAAATAATGTTTCGCACGAAAATTCCCCTGCTATGTGACGTCACTCTAGATTCCTACTTTTTCCGTATGAAATTCCAATTCAGGTCGGGTGCTCACGTAATAATTTTTATTCTTGCCAACGATCATCGCAACTAAAATCCAACGTATGTATGACGTCAGTCACCTTTTTTCCTGCAGAGCCGATGCTATGTGCACAGATGAGCTTCCCAACGAGTTTAGAAGTAGTGAGAGCACGTGCGAAGCACGTGCCACCGAGAGGTTGCCGCGAGCGCAGCGAGCGGCAGCCGAGCAGAGCGACGCGAAGCGTCGCCCGCGAGCCGCGTAGCGGCGAGAAGCCCTCCGCAGGAGCTAGCGATGGCCGCCTCGCGCGTAGCGCGAGCGGCCGAGCTAGTCTCTATATACTAATCTGCGTCTGGGGCGGTGGTCTTGGAAGGCGGCTTTCCGCTGACAGTTCGACCCGTGGTACGGCCGGTCCTCGGTTGGCTAGCTACATTGGGTCGTTGGCCAGCCGAAGTGTAGGTGAGCCATCGCTCCCTCGTTTGGGGCAGGCTGCTTCCACGGCTGGGGCAGCCTCGAAAATACCGATTATTGTTCACGATATTGGTCTAATGTCGCGCGGAAAAACAAAGGAAAACAAAAGAGCGTACGTTTTGTACACTTAGGCAGCATTCCCCCGCCCTTCGAAAACATTTCAGGAACGAACCCCGCGAGCTCCCCGTTGGCAATTTGCCACGCTCTGGGAACAATCGACCTTGTTCGCGCAACCAATCGTGGGGCACGTCCCGTCACGGGGTTTAATCCATTTCGTTGCTGCGTCACGGGGTTTTGAAGGGTCTAGAATTATCCCCGTGTTTCGTGGCACATATTCGTACATTCACAAGCAACGAGGAATATATGTCCAAAAAGTTCGACTGCTGTTGGAAAATGGTGAAGGCGTTTATCATTTGTTCACTTCTTTTTTATTTGTTTCGTTTTACAATCACAACAAAACAATAAACGTAAGAAAAGAATTAAGAATTTATTTCAGAGCATTCTCGGTTCTGTCGATGTTTGTTTACGTGTTTGGTTGCGTCATCTCAACTGACTGGAGTAAACTGTTTTTTTTTTCGGGATTTTGTTGCGTCATATCAGTTAACTTGAGTAGTCAAGGTCATTGGGAATTTATGTCTTATTAATTTATGATATGTCTTATTAAATTTATGGAATGAAATTCGATTTCAAATAGAGTGAATAATACAGTGAATACACTTATTTTTGTTTAATTGCAACTGTTGCGTCGTTTCAATTCATTCGACCATGTCCTTCAAGCCATTTTACGTTAACGACCCTAAATGGTCCTCAGTCTGTAAAAGTAGGAACGGGGAATTAGAGAATCAAGGAATCGGGAATATAACGTTATACTCGGGGAATCCGGGGTATTTAGGAATTGTATTAAGGCGGCGTATCCCGTTGACTTCTATTTAGGGGGTTCAATGGTATTAAGGAATTGTATTAAGGGGGTACATCAGATAAATAAAATTGAAACACCGCTTCGTTCTTTTCTTAGATTTGAATTTAAGGTACGATAGCATTAAGAAATGGTATATGGAAGTAGTATAACATGTCAAAGCTTTAGCTATACCGACTTGATTTATTCTTTGACTTCTATTGAGGGATACAGCGCTATTAAGGCGTTGTATTAAGAGGTTCCGTCAAATTTACAGCGTGTAAAATTTTTTGCAAAACCCTTTAGTTTTTCTCTTCGACTTCTATTATTTAAGGGGGTACAATGATGTTAAGGCATTGTATTAAGGGGGTACATCAGATAAAAACTTGTGCAGACGTGCGTGCAAACCAGCATCAACTAACCAGCTGGGCAGCTCGGTAACCAAGCAACACGGCAACTCGGCAACTGGGCAAACGAGCAGCTCTGCAACTCGGCAACTAACCAACAGAGCAGCCAAGCAACTGGGCAACCGAGCAGCTACACAACTGGGCAACAGAGCAAGTAGGCAACCCAGCAACTGGGCAACTGAGCAACTGACAAACTGGGAAATAAAGCAAACTAGCGACTGGGCACCCAAGTAACTAGGCATCTTCATAACAAAACCACCAAGCAACAGCGCAACCGAGTGACTGGCCAGCTGAGCAACTGGGCAACCAAGCAACGGAGCAAATCAGCAACACGGCAGCCAAGCAATTGGCCAAGTCAGCAACTGGGCAACTGAGCAACTTTTAAACCTGGCAACTGGGAAACCCCGCAGCTCGGCAAACAAGCAACAGCGCAACCGAGCAACTGGGCAACTTGGAAACCAAGAAATTTGGCAACTGGGAAACTCCACAGCTGAGCAACCAATCAACGCTGCAACAGGGCATCCGGGCCATTGCGCAAGGGAGCAACTGGGCAACTGAGCACCTGGGCAACAAGAGCAACGTCGCAACTGGGCAACCGAGCAACTCGGCAACTGGAATCCAAGCAACCGAGCGAATCAGTAACAGGGCAACCAAGCAATTGGGTAAGTGAGGAACTGAGTAACTTGACAACTTCGGAACAGGGAAACCACCCAACGGTGCAACAGTCCAACCGAGAATGGGGAAACGAGCAACTTGGAAACTGGGCAACTAAGCAGCTGGGCAACCAGAGCAACTGTGCAACTGAGAAACCGAGCAACTGGCCAACTGGGAAACCAAGCAACTGGCCAACTGGGAAGCTGGGAAACTGAACAACTGGGAACCAAGTAACCGAGCAAATCAGCAACAGTGCAACCACGCAGTTGGGCAAATGAACAACTGGGCAACTCAGCAACTGCGCAACTGGGCAACCAGAGCAACGTCACAACTGGGCAACCGAGCAACTGGGCAACTAGGAAACCAAGCAGCTGGACAACTGGGAAGCTGGGAAACTGAGCAACTGGGAAACAAGCAGCCGAGCAAATCAGCAACAGTGCAACCACGCAGTTGGGCAAATGAACAACTGGGCAACTGAGCAACTGCGCAACTGGGCAACCAGAGCAACGTCACAACTGGGCAACCGAGCAACCGGGCAACTGGCCAACTGGGAAGCTGGGAAACTGAACAACTGGGAAACAAGCAACCGAGCAAGTCAGCAACAGGGCAACCAGGCAGTTGGGTAAATAAACAAGTGCACAACTGAGAAACTAAGCAACTGGGAAACCGCGCAGCTGGGAAATCAAGCAACGGAGCAACACCGCAACCAAGCAGTTTGGCAAGTCAGCATCTTGGCAACTGGGCAACCAGAGCAACGGCGCAACTGAGCAACCGAGCAACTGGGCAACTGGGAAACTGAATCACTGGGAACCAAGTAACCGAGCAAATCAGCAACACGGCAGCCAAGCAATTGGGCAAGTGTGCAACTAAGCAACGTGTCAACGTGGCAACTGGGAAACCCTCCAGCTCGGCAACTAAGTAACAGGGCAACGGAGCAACTTGGAAACCAAGACAATTGGCAACTGGGAAACTCCACAGCTGGACCACCAAGCAACGCTGCAACAAGGCAACCGAGGAACTGGGCAACTGAACACCTGGGCAACCACAGTAACGTCGCAACTGGGCAACCGAGCAACTGGGCAACTGGAAACCAAGCAACCGAGCAAATCAGCAACAGGGCAACCAAGCAAATGGGCAAGTGAGGAACTGAGCAACTTGACAACTTCGCAACTGGGAAACCACCCAACGGCGCAACAGTCCAACCCAGAATGGGGAAATGAGCAACTTGGCAACTGGGCAACTAAGCAACTGGGCAACCAGAGCAACTGTGCAACTGGGAAGCCGTGCAACTTGGCAAGTCAGCATCTCGGCAACTGACCAACTGGGCAGCCAGAGCAACGGCGCAACTGAACAACCCAGCAATTTGCCAACTGGGAAACCAAGCAACTGGGCAACTAGGAAGCTGGGAAACTGAACAACTGGGAACCAAGCAACCGAGCAAATCAGCAACCGGGTAACTGAGCACCTGGGAAACCAGAACAACGCCGCAACTGGGCAACCGGACAACTGGGAATCCGAGCAACTTTGAGCCAATAAACCGAACCAATCAGCAACAGGGCAACCAAGCAATTAGGCATGTGAGCAACTTAGCCACTGGGAAACCAAGCAACAGGGCAAGTGAGAAATGGGGAAATGAGCAACAGGGCAACTTACCACCTGGGCAACCAGAGCAATGGGGCAACTGGGCAACCGAGCAACTAAGCAAATGAAACCCTTAGCAACGATGTTTGCATAGTCAGTGATGTTTGCGATATTTATTCTGTCATATTACATTCCCATGTCATCCACATTTCACTTTATCCTGTTTACCCCCAGGAGAAAGGTTACCATTCTAAACCCCCCTTGTGCATAACGCCAGTCTAGATTCTTATTTCCTCCTTATGAGCTACCCACTCAGCTGTGATGGTCACATGAGCCTTTTTACCCTCAACAATAACATTTCAAACGGAAATCCCCCTGTTACGTGACGTCACTCTAGATTCCTATTCTGTCCGTACGAATTTCTCATTCAGGTCGGATGTTCACGTGATGCATTTTATTCTTACCAACGATCACCGCAACTAAAATCCCGCGCATGTATGACGTCAGTCACCTTATTTCTGGTATAGCCGACTACTATGTGCATAGATCAGCCTCCCAACGTGTTTTCAAGTAGCGAGACCACGTGCGGAGCACGTGCCACTGAGAGGTTGCCGCCAGCGTAGCGAGCGGCAGCCGAGCAGAGCGACGCGAAGCGTCGCCCGCGAGCCGCGAAGCGGCGAGAAGCCCTCCGCAGGAGCTAGCGATGGCCGCCTCGCGCGTAGCGCGAGCGGCCGAGCTAGTTTTCAGTGTGTTTCTGGTGTGATACTAGGTTCGTCTAAAAATGCAGCATGCTTGTCCATTTCTTTGTTTGCTTGCTTTTTACGTTCAGTCTGACTATCTTACTTTCATATTTAGCTGATAATCTCAGGGCTTATGAAAGGACCAGCCTCAGCTTGTTCTTATTTTGTTCTTAAAATATGGGCAAAATCCAGGTTCGTGTTCTTATAACATTGTTCTTATAAAAAAACAGTATGTATTCAACAGATATTCCTAGGAGCAGAGGAACAGCCCTTTTCATTACCAACTCGATTTGGTCCTATTTTTGATGCCTGCCAAACAAGCGACGTTGATTTCGACGTTGGTTTTATCACATGGCCCCAAAACATGCATATTAATTAGCTAATGTGCTGGTGTGCTGAAAAAAGATCAACGAAATTTCTCTTCAATGCAATACAACACTGTGATACACTCAACCCATGCTAACGATCGACACTGCGCGAATACATGAAAACCCCAGCTTAAATATGAAAGAAAACCGATAGGCGATAGCCAAACTTTTAAGAGAACTTAACGATAAACAAAATAAATATATACAGAATATTACTATGAAAATAGCGAAGTGTAAATAAACTTTGTTATAAACCATATTTATTAGTGATAAATTTGCGAAATGACGGTAGGGATGCATTTAAAAACAAAGTAGCGGTTAGAAATACGGTATGGGCAGTGTGATGCAGCTAATTGCAGCATTTGTGATTCAGCATTAGAGATGCAGCTTTATGTGGCATATCAGCAGCATGCAAACTTGAATCATTCCTTAGGCACTGTTTGCAGGTGAACATGGTTAGGTAAGACAGAAAATGGCAATGGCATTCCGATAACAGAGAAGTGCTTGCAAATATGCAATGAAAATGGTATTAAATGGAAACAAGATACCACTCAGCTGCCTTTTAACTTGCTGTGTTTAAACTTGCAGCCTTCTGAACTTTCGCTAGAGTCTGGGGAGGTTGTGGGATGCCATGGGGAGCTAATCTCCCCGGACTCTAGCAAAAGTTCAGAAGGCTCAATATCAAATGTAAGTACAGTAGTTGGATGTATGGCTTGCTTAAGACGAGAGGGGAAGGAAAAAACTAGCAAGCATCTTTTTAAATTCAAAGTGAGATCGTACCATATTAGTCCCATTCATTTGGTATCATTTCAGCAGGACGTTCATTTCATACTATGTTCATCAATGTGTTTTTTACAAGGTTTGCCATTGCCCTAATTCCAAGCCATTTTCAACAGCATCATAGAATATTCAATCAACTACATTGAGCATGTAATTGAATTTCTATTTTATAGATAATGGCATGCCACAGTTGTGGCAGTTAACTAAGTCCATAAGATGGATCACGTTTATATGAATAGGGCACTGGCGTCTTGTCCTACCCTTGAACCATGTATTGCAATTTGTGCACATTATTAACCTCTGGACTCTATTGCAAATACAACCCTGCAAAAAAAAACAAAAAAACTTTAGATATGTGGAGCAACAATGAAAATCAAAATGCACTCTTAGGTGGCAAATAAACACCCCCCATTTATTAATGTTGAGCCTTTTACCCCACCCCTAGACCTTATCAGGACCCCCACGATTATTAATTGTGGAAGAAAAAATTTCATTTATGAAAGGAGTAAACTATGATTATTAAATCTCCCCCATCCCCCCAAACCTTGTTAGGACCCCCTGTTTATTAAATTTTTGAAAAATTTCCTACCTCCCCTCTATTTACTTGGACCCCTGGCAAGAGAAGAAACACAGTCCCTTGAGGGTTCTAGTGCAATAAAGGGGTCCTTAGTTAACAGCACTAACATGTTGCTTTGTTGTTGAATATTGAAAAAATTGTGGTGCAGTGGTTTAGTCGTGTAATCCAGCTGATTCTTAGTATCAGGAGCTCATTGTGGTCAGGGTCGAGCCCAGCCACTGTAGTGTCACAGCCAGGGTTAAGGTCTTGATTAGTAAGCATACTAGTGACATCCTAGCAATAGGTGGAACTTCACCCGGGGGCAAATGCCCAAAGCCCCCTTCTAACTACTCACAGTTGCAGTATCAATTGATTCATCACTTGATGAATAAGAGCCCAATGAGCTCAGTCTTCGATTATTACTGTTTTGATCAACAGAACGGTTCCATCCATTGCTATTTGTCTCATTTTTTACTTCCGCATCTTCAAATATCTCTATGTCTTGCCGAACTTTTTCTTTTGATAGACTTTCACCTACCTGGAAAAGGAAAATTCAAAGTTATAACTTGAAACTACACTTTTTTTTTTATAAGCAACCGCTCAATAAGCAACTAGGGCTGAACTGACCTTAACATTAAGCAACTTGAGGGCTCAATTGAATAACTGTAAGCAACTAAGAAGTCAAACAACCAAGCTTATTCTCTTTCTTGTGTTAGGAAATTGTTCTTCGTTCTTATGTTTTGCATGTTGAAGCCCGTTACACAGGTAAAACGCCCGAGTAATACTACGTGAAAGGCGACGTGAAATCACCTGTGTAATAACTCACGTCGTGTAATTCTACGCGCGTGTAATCCATTGTAGGATTAGACGAATCGTGAAATCCTACATACCTTGTAATGAGACAAAGGTGTAATTCTACTTTGGTGTAAGCCAATGGCGTGTAATTCTACGTGAAATCCAACGGAGGTGTAATTCCCATTTAGTGTAAGCCAAAACTGTGTAATTCTATGTGTAAGGACAAAGTGGTGTAATACCCACTTCGCTGTAATTCTACATGAATGCAATTCAAGATCAAATAACACAACAGGCACTGTCTTTATAGAACTTAAATCAGAAATCCTTTACTACTTACAAAAATCACGCAAATGAAATACAGAATAATGAAAGTTTGCATATTTAAACATAGTATAACAATGTTGTAAGAGTTCTGTAATCAATCTTTCCAATCGCAACAATAATAAAACAAATTAAACAACAGTTAATGTATCTTGTGTTTCATTCATTGTCCTCGTATTCAAGCAGTGAAGGTATAACTTGCTTTTTCCAAAGCTAAAATGTAAGAGAATTGTAGTTTACAATTAGCACAATATTTGCTAACACAACATAATGAATTGTGATAAAATCATCAAGACTTTTAAGAGAAGTTTCATAGAACATAAATAGACATACCTTTTTGGAAGGATTGGTGACACCAATTCTTTCAAAGCATTCTAAAAAATATAAGGCAATTAGATATAGTCATCATTTTATCAAAGTCTGGTGATAAAAAAAGTGAAAGCTTAGCAAGCTTGTTGTAGATGACTCACTTGGAATATTCAAGGAATGATGAAACTCTAGCAAGCAGCAACTTCAGCTGTTGGAAATTTTGCCTGAAATAAACAGTCAAAAAAACCTCAATATTAGTTTACCAAAAGAATTATCAGGCTAGCCATATAACAAAAAACACACAATTATTTAAAAATTCTAATAATCTAAATCAGTTCTTATATTAAAAGAGTTTTAAAATTTTTCCTACCTTTTGTAAAGGAACTTTTCAAGTCTTGATTTAATGTTGTTAACTGCACAGTTTCTTCTTATCAGCTATAAAATCAACCAGCTCTCATATTGCCAGAGGAAGCTGTTGACATCAAACTATTATCTAGGATACCTTAACTCAAAAATAATCCATATTGACCTGAATCTTTTTTTGGCCTAGACTTTGAATTGCAGAAAAATGAAAAGCAAGGCAAGACAAACTGAAAAGTATTATGTTCTCAACCGCTTATTTTTTAAACTGCCATCTTGAATGGAGATTTCTGATTGGCTCTAATAATAATCATGTGATATTTAAAAGGTGTGAATTGAGGTCTCTGATTGGATTTAATTGTGGTAATTACAAAAGGCTGAAATTCAACATACAATTACACAGTTCATGGTATTACAATAGCCATGAAATGACACAGCAGGTGAAATACTACACAGTATTTCACTTCCTTCAGATTTCACCACTGTAGGATTACACTGCCTAATAAAAAAAGTTGAAATACAACATAGAATTACACAGTTCATGGTATTACAATAGGCGTGAAATGACACAGCAGGTGAAATACTACACAGTATTTCACTTTCCTTGGTATTTCACCAGTGTAGCATTACACTGCCAAATAAAAAAAGTTGAAATACAACATAGAATTACACAGTTCATGGTATTACAGTAGCCGTGAAATGACACGGCACGTGAAATACTACACAGTATTTCACTTTCCTCGGTATTTCACCAGTGTAGGATTACTCGAGCGTTTTACCTGTGTAGGTAACGATTTTCCACTTACTGTCTCCCACAAGTAATGTTGTAGGCCTAACAGATGACGATTTTGACCCGCGAAGTCAGGGGTGGTTAGTAGGTACAAAAAATGTTAAGCAACATTTAAGCAACTTTGAGGGCTGAAATGTCTAAAATTTTAAGCAACTTTGAGGGCTGGACGAAAGTCAAGTTGCTTATTAAAAAAAAAAGTGTAGTCTGCAAAGTGTATGAATGGTTCATCTTACTCACTTATGGTTACTTTTAGATCATTTCGGTACTCTATTTTCACCTTATAAAAATTGTATTCAACTCTCTGCCTTTCAATGGGCTAAGATATGGAGAGAGCGAAGAAGGCTTCACTGTTTGAAAGGCAGAGAGTTGTGAGACCGTCGCTGCGGGAGGAGTGTAGGGGCAGCTATATCTTATATTGCGAGTTGCTGAAGAAATCTGGTTGGAGCACACAGATTGAGTTATATAACATAGAGAAACCCCTACGGGGTGCTGTTACGTTTTTTTGTATCCCAACAGGGTCCTTAGATTGATTTATCTATGCCTTGTTACAAATTCAGAGATTTTCATCCCGTTAGGATATGTCTATTTTGACAGAAAAAACAGCTGATGTAAACGTGAATTGTATTGCTCTGCTCCTTCTATTTGTAGAATTTAAGTATCAATTGCCCGTTTTGGCACTTAAAAATTTTGATTCTAAGAAACTGCTAAGAAACTTTCAGTACCAAATTTGTCCCAAAACTAAGAAACTTTGAGTACCGACCAAAAATCTTAGTTTCTTATAATAAAAAAGAGTGTACTCAGTCGAAAAAGAGCGAAATTGTGAAAAGTTGTTTTGATTTGTTGTTTTTCAAGCTTCTCATAAGCTTTATTTCGATATTCATAACTCTCCTCTGCTATTCTTTGATAAGCTCCTTCACTCTTTCTCACAGCCTCCTACATCGGAAAACATGAAAGAAAATAATATCAACTGTCGCTTGATTTAGAAGGGGGCAACAGCAAACACGACTAACTTTCAGTCTCACTCCTACTCAACAGGTACATGGAAAGAACGTTGTTTCGCATGATCTGAAAACGTGAAAATACGGCCATGCATTCAATATTTCCATTTTAAATAAATTTTTAATGCAAATTACTCTTTTGTTAAAGGTAAAAAGTCAAACAAAAGTCCCCGCGAGGGGATAGATAAATATTTTTGTGACTTGTATCTTCGCAGAATAGCAAAAAGTTTCGATTCTTTTGAAGAAGATTTCTGGACATTTTGAAGAAGGCTTGCGCCGCGTTACAGATTGCAGATCCTCGAAGACGAAGGTGAACGAGCGCGAACTATTCCAATTTTTGGAAATAAAGGCTTGAATGACTGGTTTGGTATCAACTAAAATAAAGGCTGAAACAACCAGAGCAAACAGTGACGTCGAAACTAAAGAAGAAACATTTCATCATCAGAATAAAGAACTTTACAAAGAAACATTTTGGGGAAATTTCATCACTCTATACCAATATACCTGGGCACCTATCAGCATTGTTTTACTATAGAATCAGGCACATTGGCATTTTAGCGATTATCAACGAGGCGTGAAATGGGGAATCAAGCGCTCAGAGGGCGAAACGGCAAAATGGAGTTCTTGTGGCCACAGAATCGACCGCTTACTCCTAAGAAACACCCAGTTTCTGACGACTACAATGTTACACAAAAATCACTTGGTGTTGGAATAAATGGCAAGGTTTTAGAGTGTATAAGGAAGAGTGACAGACAGAAATTCGCGCTGAAGGTAGGCTGGTTTTGTCGCTACATTTTCAAAGGGCCTAACTTGATCTAAACGTGACAGGAAATGAAGCTGCCTGAATTTACTGTAAACTGTATGCGTCAGTTATATTGTTATTATCTTTGCATTTATAACTTAGAGCTTTAATGGCGCGAATTACAGTATTCTTAGTCTCTGTTTTCACATTTAAGCAGACAACTTAGGCACCTGAGTACCTGTTAGATAGTAAGTACCTAGTCTACACGCCTGTTGAAAGCTGCACAAGCTGGTTGGTCGGAAGTATCTGAGACATTTTATTTATACCTTCCCGACGCAATTTTTAAGTGTTATTTTCATGTGCTGAACGCCAAAGGTGATATTTAAAAGTCTTCATTGAACATTTTGTTGAACAGAGTAACAGTATAGTCGGTAGTTCAAACTATAAAGTAACAATGACATTTTTGCAGCTGTGAAACACTTGCAGTCTATAGTCTCGTCATGCAAACTACTTTTTGATTGACTGAAAATGACAGACAATTCACGGAAACTGTCCTTTGTGAAAGACTAGTGTGACCAAAAAATGTTTGTCATATCTTTACGGCTTTTTTGGTAACAAAACAGACTGCACCATGCTAGCAGTGGATCAGAATTCAGGATTACACCACATATTTTTTTGGGGGGGGGAGGGGGAGGTGGCCAACACTCCTTATATCACAACCCAAAGAAAACACTTTTTTAGAGAAAGCCCTGTTTTTCACCTGAGAACAGAGGCATCAAGGGTGGTAACATAGAGAGGAATACAGCTTTCAAGTTTTCTGGTGCTAAATTTCTAAAGATAAATGACATTGAAAGAGGCATATTTCCCAAAAAATACAATCATTTTTATCCTGAGGAGGGCTTGTGACCCTGTCACCCCTTCTATCTGCCATGATACCCCTCCCTGTCACCCCCTCTTTCTGCCATGATACCCCTCCCTGTCACCTCCTCTTTCTGCCATGATACCCTTCCCTGTCACCCCTCTTTCTGCCATGATACCCCTCCCTGAAAATGTCATTTTCTATAACAGCATTTTCCTATGGATTCAAGTTGCAAACTATAAGTGGGGTTTCCAGACATTCAACATTTAAAGCATTTTTCAAGAATTGTTAAGAAAATAAGGATGTGGTTCCTGTGTGTCCCCTTTTATATTCAAACAAGTGGCAGACACACAGGTGTTGGGGAGAAGCAGTTTTCCCCCATCTGACCCAAATGTTCGCAAGAACAATGGCTTTGTCGAAAAAAAAAACAAAGAAAATTATGCCCCCCACTGTAGGGAACAGCCGTAGACAACCCTAGCTATCAGTGCTAGCAAGGAAAAACACCAGGTCTTTGTATGATTTCAAAACTGTGTTTATTGGCCATGTATATGTTTGTTCTTTCTAGATTTTGAAGAATACTCCTAAGTCGCATCGTGAGCTCGATCTGCACTGGAAAGCATGTGGTTGTCCATTCATTGTTAAAATCATTGATGTATATGAGAATAAATTTGGTAGAGATGAGTGCCTCTTGATTATAATGGAGTGGTAAGAGAGCATTGCTTATTCCATGTTATACTATTTTTTAACAAGTATTGAAATTTTTTAATGTAGCAACTTTGTCAACAACAGAAGTTTCAAACCCCTGATTGACAGTAGAGTAATTGGGTCTTTCCAATGGATGTGGTGGGTATGAAATCCTAGCAAAAATCTATAGATCAAGCAAGAAAACCACAAAATCCAGCAAAGTATGAAAAAATACCACCACAACAAGCATGATAAAGTTTCCCCTGTTTATCGCAATTTTGAAGGATAATAAACCACCACATCAAACATAAAAGCCCACCACAGTAGTGCTTATCCACCATAGTATCCAGAAAATACTACCACACACAGTAGTGTGTATCCACCACAGTAGTGCGGGTAGATTTGCTAACGTTTGAATGTTGGCTTGCCAGAAGTTGTCCCTACAAGATCTGAATCTAGAATCTCACAATTGTTAGCTGAATAATCTCTGGCAATGCAAGGTCTTTGTTCCATTTAGGGGTTTTGGAATCTGTCCACATCAAAAACAAAAGTCCGAAACTGTGTAGACAGAAAGTGTTAGTTTTCTCATTTGGACTCTTCAACCTCCTATTGGTCCTCCTGCTGCATCCCACAAGCTGATTGATGTTTCATTGCCAATTTGGCTCCACATTCTGATTTGTGCATTTCAATCTACATCTGAGTGAAAAATCTGCCTTAGTTAATTGTTATGGCCTGTTTCTGACGTTAATACTGTATGGTGTGCCATAAAAAAGGTTGTTAAGTATGTCCAAAAATGTTTCCACTATTTCTCACAATCGTGACATTTTGTACTGCCTCATCATTTCCAGTCATGCTTGCATCTGTGTAAACAACAAAATTATCCATTTCAAATAATTTTTTGTGTTTTAGCATGGATGGAGGTGAATTATTTGAGAGAATTCAAGAGAGAGGAGATTCTCCTTTTACAGAAAGAGGTAAGGTTTCCTGAATGCAACGTGTATATGTCCAAATTTTTTAATTGATAAATATAAATCACTTTCTTAAAACAGCTGTTTGTCAGTATCCTACTGTTGTGCCTGAAAAAATTTCTCAGGCTCTTAAAAGAGGCTTTTTCATTTAAAGATAATGGGTGTTAAAATGGAATCTTTTTTTTTAATTTATGATTTAGAAATTTAGGAAGGTTTCCCGAGAAGAGGTGTATCCCCGAAAAATACTGCTGGAAGCATAGTTCAGAGGCATAGCTGAGGGAGAACTGAGCTTATGTTGCCCCCCCCCCCCTTGGGGCATTGGCTGAGATATGGCCATCCGAAGAAATACACTTCAATAGGAAATCACCACTGTATTTTGCGCCTTGTTCAAAACATTATGAACAGAAGCAAAAATACAGTGATTTCCTATTGAAATATATTTCTCTGGATGGCCATATCTCAGCCAATGTTTGACATTATTTGACTGATTTTGCACGTTTACGCGTTATTTTTGACGTTCTTTCACAAGATGAAGAGCAAATTTCAAAATTCTAAAATAGACTTTTGATTACGTAACACTTCAGTACTCTGTTGTTGACAAAGTTTCAGTGATGGGATCTTTCGAAATGTTATGAAAATTCTTTAAAAAAAACGTTATAAAAGTCTCTCATAGAAAGTCTCATTGAAATTCCCTTTCCAGAGGCAGCTGCTCTTGTAAGGATGATTGCTATGGCTGTGGCGCATTTACATACGATGAATATTGCACATCGGGATTTGAAGGTATTATTCTTTCAATTATATTCTTCTCCAACTTTATCAGGGTTTCATTCCCTCAGGTACACGCCTTTAACGCCAGGATTATGTCGACCTACGATACGATACACTCTTTTTTAGAACGAATCACTTTATAAGGAACCTACATGTAGAAGGCCGAAACACCCACAGTAAGTATGGCGGTCACGGGTATTCTTACAGCTACGTTAATTTGCACTTTGCTGATGCGTTACGACTCTAGCTTACAAAAGAAAATAAAGTATGAGGAGATAAAGGAATCAGAATCTTTTTTATTAGATTTTGAAACCTTCTTGTGCCATTTTTCAATTACGAAGAAAAATTTCCCATTGAGATCTAGGCCATTTGAAAATGGCGGGAAAACGAAGAGGGCCTATCTTGCATTACTACTCATCTTAAGTGGTGATGTAGAACTTAACCCAGGGCCAATTTCTGGAAGCAAAGATCAAAAGCGACATGGTCAAAAAAAGAAGCAAAAACAACCCTTGCCAAAGTATGAAATAACTGATTTGGAAAGTGTAGAGCGGATCTATAAGTTAGACAACAACACACTTCTACCTCCAGAACTTCCATCAGAATTTCTGCAGAAATATATTGGCCAGAACGATTTCAACTACACAATAAATTATAACGAACTAGCAAGTACCATCTTCTCCACTTATAAAATAATCTATGATACCATGGGTGAGGATGATGGATATGGTATATCATGGACTGACCTACTGAGCAATAATGATGAAGAAGAAATCGATGAAATAGCGATCAAAATAACTAAGACAGGTGACGAATGGGTAAACATAAATATCCATGTGCCATCTGCCACAGTTGTAATAGCTGGAACTGGCACAGATGAATTCAAAACCTGTATTTTACCAAGTATAAATGAACGTCAAAAGCTTTGCAATTCAAATTCTAAAAGGTATTCACAGACAAGCAGTCTTCCAAGCGCAATTGAACGAGTAGAAACTGTACACAAAGATAATGAAATCTATAATGGAAATATGATACAGACCAGTCTTTGTCCAATACAACTAAATATTGTTTTAAAGCCAATTATGGATGAAATAAATGAAATAAAGAAAGAAATAATGAAAATGTCAAAACCACAAGAAAATGCCACAAAAGATGAAATTGCAAGTATCAAGACAGAAAATCAGCAGTTAAAAGAGAAAAATCAAGATCTTATTTTTCAAATTAAGTGCTTAAAAGAAGAAAATAACTGCATTAAAATTCAAGATCAAAACAATGTACCATGGCAAACAGTTCAACAACAACCTGATACTTATCATTTCCAAAAAAGCCCATATCAGTCAAACCAAAATGCCCCACAACTTCAATTTACACAGCCACATAATATTCAGATGTTCTATCACCCAAACCAATACCATAATTTACAACACTTACCTGAAAATCCTCCCAACTTTATCAGTCCTTTTAATTTACCACTTTCTAACCAAACAAAACCAAAACTGCAATCACTCCCAAGGTACCATCCAATAACCAAAACAACAGATTCACAAATTCATCCAGACCAAACAACACTCAAGCACAAAGACATCAACCATCAAATATTAACACAACGACATCATCCATAAAACAACCCATTTCACATATTGCAATGAACGCTTCAACAAATAGCTTCCTTCCTTCCTACCCGACCACTCACATACCAGAACCAAGACTAAGCCAAATACACTTTGGATCAAAAAACACTCATCCTACTACCAACCATTTTGGAACACAAATACCAAATCAATACAATCAAGCCACAACACCCAACACCCCAAAAGAAGCAGTATATGTATTAGGTGACTCAATGATTAAAAATCTTGAGGGTTACAAAATGTCAAAACGGAAAAATGTTAAGGTACAAAGCATTTCTGGAGCAACATCAGAAGATGCAAAGCACTACATCAAACCTGTGACGAAAAGAAATCCTTCTGCAATGGTGCTACATTTTGGAACTAATGATCTGAAATCTAAGCTTAACACAATTGAAAATTACACCCACATTATCAAAGAAATAAAACAAAGCTGTCCAGAAACAAAAATTATAATAAATTCAATCATATATAGAGGTGACGACCAGAATCTAAACAAGCTAGGTCTACTATAGAAGAACTGAATTCAGTTAGATTAAGGAACCCAAAAAAGTGATCGCTGCCCATCTAAACATTAACTCCATTCCAAATAAATTTGATGCAATAATGGAAATGGTTAAAGACAAACTTGACATATTTCTTATTTCAGAAACAAAGATAGATGACTCCTTCCCAACAAATCAATTTACTGTAGAAGGCTTCAGTAAGCCTTTCCGACGAGACAGAAAGTTTGGTGGAGGAGGTTTACTTTTGTATATCAATAAAAATATAGCTGCAAAGAGGCTAATATACCAAAACATACCACATGACATAGAAGCTATTTTTGTTGAAGTAAATCTAAGAAAACAGGAATGGCTTCTCATCGGTATCTACCACCCACCAAACCAAAACAACAAATACTTTCTAGATGGACTCAGGAAAATATTAGACATCCATTCACAGCGTTTTGAAAGAATTATATTACTTGGGGATTTTAATATGGAACCAGATTCACCAGAGGTTGAATCCTTAACCACTGACTATGATCTATATAATTTGATAAAAGAACCAACTTGTTTCAAAAGTAATATACCGAAATGTTACGATTTGATGCTAACAAATAAAAAAATATAGTTTCATGAACTCAGGCACACTTGAAACAGGTTTATCAGATTATCATAAGTTAACTTACTCTGTTATAAAGACAGAATTTGTCAAAGCAGAACCTAATATAATACTATATAGAAACTATAAAAACTTCTGTCCTGAGATCTTCAATGAGAACCTACAATGCCATATTAATGAAACAGCTGGAGCAGATGAATTTTATGAAACTTTCAATAATGTCCTAACTAACGTCTTAAATATACATGCCCCTCTAAAGAAAAAATTAGTTAGGGCAAATAATTCTCCTTTCATGAATAAAGAGATTAGAAAACTGATAATGCTTAGATCTAAAGCAAAAAGAAACTTCTATAAAAATAGAACGGTTGAAAACAGAGAGAAATATAAAAAGATTAGAAATAAGTGTGTAAAATTTATCCGAAGAGCAAAGAAAAACTACTTCAGTAGTCTTGATGTAAAATTTGTTTCTGATAATAAAAGATTCTGGAAAACAATCCAACCAATGTTCAACGATAAAGCAACTGGTCAGAATAAAATAGTTCTAGTTGAAGATGATAAAATCATATCCGACAACAAATTGGTTGCAGAGACACTAAATAACTATTTTATAAACATAACAGAAAACCTGAATATAAGACAGCCCACTGTAAGTGAAAATGGGAGCTCAGATGATTTAAATTCAGCGTTAGATGAAATAAAATGCTTTGAAAATCATGTTAGTATCAACAAAATTAAAGAACATTTCGAAGACACTTCGGAGTTTAATTTCGAAACTATAAATGAACAGGATGTAAAAGATGTAATAAAAAATGATATTAAAATAGAGAAAGCAACTGGAGCTGACAATATTCCTTCAAAAATTCTGAAAATGGCAATAGATGTTATCAGTGAGCCCCTAGCTAAAATATTTAATAAATCGATAACTATAAAAGATTTCCCATGGCTAATGAAAATGGCAAATGTACCCCCTGTGTTTAAAAAGGAAGATGCTAGTAATAAAAAGAATTATAGACCCATAAGCGTATTACCTTCGACATCAAAAATTTTTGAAAAAATAATATTTAAACAGATCTATCACTACATGAATATTAAACTATTTCCATTGCTTTGTGGATTCAGAGAAGGTTATAGCACCCAGCATGCACTAATACGCCTAATTGAAGATGTTAAAAAGAGTCTAGATAATAAGAAGCTTGCAGGCTCAGTACTAATGGACCTATCTAAAGCCTTCGACTGTTTACCTCATAAACTGCTACTAGCAAAGCTTAAAGTTTATGGGTTTAGTGATAATAGCTTAGAATTCATGTTTAGCTATTTAAATATGAGATTTCAAAGAGTGAAAATTAACTCGCAATTTAGTGACTGGATGGAAATAAAACAAGGGGTCCCGCAAGGATCTATCTTAGGTCCATTACTCTTCAACACATATATTAACGATATCTTCTTGTTTATTAATAAGAGTAACTTATGTAACTATGCAGATGATAATACGATATGGATATCAGATGTAGATAATGACAAAATCATCAATGGTTTAGAGTCAGAAGTAATAACTCTTAATAAGTGGTTTAGCGATAACTTTATGCTGCTAAACGGGGATAAAAGTAAATTCATCAATTTTCAAGCAAATCCACCCAACGAAAATCTTGCTAAGATAAATATAAATGGATGTGATATTGAAGAAAGTAGAAGTACAAAACTCCTAGGAATAACAATAGACAACCAACTCAAGTTAGATGAACACATTAAAAACTTTTGTTCTGCAGCTGGAAAAAAAGTTAATGCTCTAGCTAGGGTTGCCTACTATATGGATGAAACTAAAAGAATTCTTTTAATGAATACATTTATTGTATCTTATTTTAATTACTGTCCCCTTATATGGATGTTTTGTAGTAGAAAAAGTAACAATAGAATTAATAGGATACACGAGAGGGCTTTGAGAATAGCCCATAAAGATTATGAATCAAGTTTTCAAGATCTTTTAATAAAAAGTAAATCAATAAGCTCGCATAATAAGAACTTACAATATCTTGCGATTGAAATTTTCAAAACAATAAATGGTCTTAATCCAACGTTTATGGAAGAGATATTCTCAATTAACGATTGTCCATATGACCTAAGAGACTCAAAGTTCAGAAATACGAAGCCTAATTATAAATTATATGGGTTCAATACTGTCTCATATAGATGCAACCAAATTTGGAACTCAATTCCCTTAGAAATAAAAAATGCCCCTACATTAGATATATTTAAGAATAGAATCAAAACTTTTACGAATTTCAGATGTACATGCGACTTATGCAAACAATATATTCAAAACGTAGGTTATGTTTAACTCTATTCAAAGTTTTTCTTCTTTTTAACAAATTTATGATGCTGTTACTTGTTAGTATGGTTTTGCATTGTTAATTTAATAGTTTTAGTTAGTTGGTTTAAATTAGCTAAAAGTTTGTTAATTTTAAGCTATAGTGCTACCAACTTTAAAGAAAGAAAGAAAAAAAAAAAAAGGCCCGAATGTGCCAACTAGTTGCCGTCAGAAAGGGAATTGTTGCCAAATAGTTGCCAGAGCGCTTATGTTGACAGGTCAGTTGCGATAAATTAGCTTCACAAATAGCCGATTAGCTTAGCAGGCCGGCAACTCGTTCTCACTGTGCGGAATTTCGGCATAAGCCTGGACTGTATTGATTCCTATTGTTTATTCCTATTGTTTATGCAGTGAACCCCCTTTCTTCGTTTTTCCAAACTTGCGGTGGGGCTTATTATGCTTATTATGCTGTCATACATACACGTATCGCATTGTAAGCGGTTTTTTGACGATTCGACCCCTATTTGTGAAGTTACGCTAGTTGATAAAAGCCCATACTGAGCCTTAGGACGATGACGTCATCATTATTTCAAACGAGTTTTTCTCGAAACTGGTAGGTTGTATTGAAATACAGTCAAAGACAATTTTACTCAGCGTTTCAAGATCTACATATTGCAGTAATCAGATTTGAAAAAGTGCAACTTTTTTAATTGACTTAATTAGGCATAATTAGGCGTTAATTGAGGTTACTTCCGGCGAAAATTTTTGAGGGCCCATCTTGGATTCGTGTTCTCCGACCTTTTTTTAGTAGATTTCAATTTAAAAACCCTAGGTTACCCTCTTTGCTAGATTGTTGCGGAAAAAACCCTGTCTATAATGGGCGATCTCTGTTGAAGTTGAAGGTGAAATGGTGTTCTAGAGCCAATCGCTAGGGTTTCAGTAGTAGGTTAACTAATCAAGACCTCGACCCTGGCTGTGACGCAACCGTGGCTGGGCTCGAGCCCTGACCACACTGAGCTCCTGACACCACGAGTCAGCTGGATTGCACCACGATGCCACAGCACATTCGAATGGCACCTTCACAGCACCTTTATATCTCCGCTTGGTGTTCGTCGCAGTTTGATGAAAGATAGCTGGGACTCGTGTAATGGGACTCGGGCAAGACTAGACAATTTTTATATAAATTTTTGTTTTTTTTCTTTTGCAGCCGGAAAATCTCCTTTTTGTGAAGAAAAGCGATGAAACAATTTTAAAATTGACAGATTTTGGCTTTGCTAAGGAGACTGTCAGCGTTTCTCTACAAACACCTTGCTACACGCCATATTATGTTGGTGAGTCGTTGTGTTTGTTATCATGTTGTAAGGCTTTACAATATGTAGTGCAAGTCTTGTTGAGCATTTTACATTATCGAAGTTTCAAATGCGTTTCGAATCTCTCATTTTTTGTTATCTTCAAAAATGAAATGATTTCTTCTCGAAATTTTGCAGCACCCGAAGTTCTTGGTCCTGAGAAATATGACAAGTCATGTGATATGTGGTCCTTAGGCGTTATAACGTATATTCTGTAAGTATTCCTTAAGAAATGTGCATGTATTTTTGCATTTTTTCCAAATTTTTTTATCTTATACTAGTCTTGTTACACTGGTCTTAATGTCCAGATTTAAAACTTCTAGAAACGGTTGGTAGTAGCACCATAGAACAGAGAATCAACCAGAAGGCTCACTGAAGCAATTTCTTGATGACGATCGTTGTAAGGATCGTCTTAGAGGAGATCGGTCTTAAACGGCAAAGATTGAAATGGAGAATCGTCTTTCATTTCGTTTGTCAAAGTCTTGTCATGCTTAAAATGTTCACTTTTTGTAATAGCCACTTCGTGGTTTTTGTAGCACTTCACAACTCTAATAGATACTTGGGAAAAAAATTGGCGAAATTCTCTTTTTTTCAGATTATGTGGTTATCCGCCATTTTATAGTAACCATGGTGCTGCAATATCACCTGGCATGAAGCGACGAATCAGAGAAGGCCAGTACACGTTCCCGGATGCGGAATGGAAAGCTGTGTCTGATCAAGCGAAAGACTTAATCAAGGGACTGTTGAAAATAGAACCAAGTCAACGATTGACTATTATGCAAGTTATGAATCACCCGTGGATAAAAGTAAGTTTCCTTGTTTTGGAGATTCAAGGGTTTCCAGCCCGGGTAATGTCTGTGCAGTACAGTGGAGGGATATCATCAGTACAGTGGAGGGATATCGTCAGTACATGTTATCTCTCCAGTTTACTGACGATATTCCTTCACCGTACTGAACATCCTCCACTGTACTGATGATGTCCCTCCACTGTACTGAATATCCTCCGGTGTATTGCACAGAAATTACCCGGGGTGGTTTCCTTTATAAACCATCGCAAGAAGGTCATTACATGCTTTCTATAAGAAACCGTATCTTGACATTCAAAGTTTTTAAGAAACGTATAGACCTATATCAAGACGATTAAGAAATCGATGATACTCAGAATCTGTTCCGAAAAATTTTATTTAGCAGCTGACCTCTTGAAAATCGTATTAAGCTGTCAAATTTCAGTCTAAGTGCAAAGTTCAACTAACCCAGCGCTTGTATTATTGACTTTGTAAGGGTTCAAAGTTTATATAAAGGCGTAATAATAACAAGCGGAATATGATAGTAATAAGACTCCTTGTAATATGGGGATTTGGCTAAAATCATACCCATGTTAAGAGAATTTAAGGGCCAAAAACCCACCCATATTGGCGGCACATACCCGTACCCAAATCATGTTGAATACATCCTCCCGGGGTCAAATCATTTATAATCAAGAACTTTAAGCACTCATAAAATCAATAGTCAGCGCTAAAAAGTGAAACTACACCATTGAACTGATTTGCGCCTAGACTCCTGTGCGACAACTTGTTAGTAGCGCTCCCTCCATCCCCTGAGGAGGAGGGCTTCCAGCTAGTATATCTTCGTGTGGTCAAGATTACAGTCTGAGTTTTGGGTGTTATATGACCTTAGCATCCAGAAATTTCATAACCCTTGCGTCCTTTTGTCGAATAGGTCTATAGCTAGCCTACAAATCTCTTATATGTATTATGTTTCTGTTTTAGAGATATACTGAAGTACCACAGACGCCACTTCACACTGCCAGTATTCTGAATGAAGACTCGGAAATTCTTGAAGAAACGAAGGTGGGTGGATTTTTGTATACTCTTTGCGCATTTTCTGAAGAAAACTGTTTTACGTCTAGACTGTATATGAGAAAATTTTATCCCATCCTGTTGAGATCCGGATGAGATCCGGTTTATACGAATACAACGTTATAATAGCACATTATTATCCGGTAATGCCCGCTCATTACGCCAAATAGACGTTCGTTACTTTTATAGTCTTAGATCGCAGCAACAAATGGCTTCGTTGCCGTGACTTCAAATGCGATTTTCGTAATTATTAGGGGCCATGGCATGGCAACGTTGTAATGGCTTCAAATGCGAGTTTCGTTATCATTAGAGGTGATGATCATGTCCTGTCCATTGATTGATATGTCAGGGTTGTACCGACGATTAATGTCTTGGTGTTGCCCTAAGAAACAGCTATTATAGGCTCTCACTTAGAGCAGGACGTCTAAGGCTCTGGCCAAACGATCAAACATTGTTGGTCCAACATTCCTTATTTGCTTTACAACAAATGTTCGACCGTTTGGCCACGTCCAAAAAGATTGCTATCCAACATTTTGGAACAACCAAGTTATTGTTAATGCGCAAGCGCGAACGCATTGTTGCTTAGAAATGTTGCTAGGTGCTGAAATGTTGCAAGTTGTTGCAGTTTGTCAAAGACAAAAGAAATGTTTGATAAGCAATGTTGGAAAGGCAGCCAAACGATCAAACATTGCTTGACAAGCAAAAATAAGCAAAAACTGTTGCGTGATGTTTTTGAAAAAGTTCAAAAACATATTTTGCTTGACGCGCGCAAAAAATGTCGGACGAGCAATGTTCTTGGACGCGGCCAAACGGTCAAACATTTTGCTTAACAAGCAAATTTCAATTGTTTGACCAACAATGTTTGATCGTTTGGCCAGGGCCTAAGAATTGAGCAGCACTGGGGTGAATAATTTTCCATATGAACACAACTTTAATTACATAGACCAGCATACCACGCTCCAATCTCACCTCCCAGCACATATTTTGAAAAGTGGGATGATTTTGTTCATTTTGGCAGGCCCGGCCTCCAATAAGGTCTCTTCCATCACGAAAATAAAGTTAATAAATTTCTATTATTTTCCTGTCTTCAGGAGGAAATGACGAATGCTTTGGCCACAATGAGAGTTGATTTTGAAGACCAAATGAGACTAAAAGATGTGACCATGTCATCAAACCCTCTTCTTAACAAGAGACGAAACAAAAAGAAGTAACTACTTTTATTATACATTCTTAATTTTTAATTTCAACAAAACATTTTAGTCTTTTGTAATATGATCTTAATATACCTTTTAATTATTGATTTTTCTTTCGGAAGAACAGACAAAGTTGTGTCCCCTGGTTTGCTACCATGTTTGAACGTAGGCAGTTTTAGCAATAGGACTCTGCTAGTGAAGTAGAAATTGCGAGCAGAAAAATAATCTGGGCACTAGCTATTTTCCCGCATCTTGATACGCCACGTTTTGGCGACAGGCAACATCGACATCTTAGCTGTTTTCACGTTCCGTTTCGGTGCAAACGCCAGAGTTTTGCATTCGGCTGGAGGCTTCAACAATTCCACAGCCAAATCAGCTCAAAATTGCAATTTATGTTGCATTTAGTTACGAGGATCTATCGTAAAAACTGCGAAAGAGACCGATTACAATGCAATTGATGGTCTAAAAGGACTAAATTTTGTAACGAGTCTTACCCTTAGGCCCTAGTTAGCCGGTTCTAGCGGTCGTAATCCTAATCTTTAATGATTAATTATAGTTCTTAATCCAAACGTTCCGGTGCCTTCTATAGAAGCCGGCGTTCTCATTGGCGGTCATGTCCTGTTGCTACAACAGCTTATAGTTAGGAAAAGCCAAAGCCCTGACTAGCGATCGAACATTGTTGTAAAAATGTGAAATTTGCTTTATAAGCGATGCTTGGCAGTTTGGCCTCGTCAAGAAACCTTCCTTACTTAACAATGGAAAATACTTGAGACTGAGTGGCATGAGATTTGGCCTATTCTAACTGACCTTCCTCCGGTAAATGACCGTGTGACCATGACTCTGCAGAAATGTTGTGTTGCTGTTGTGGTTATGTGAATTTCGTTTAAGAATTTCATTAAACCCTAAAGTCATGGAAAAGCAGAGAGCGAAGTCAGTGATATCTTAAAACAGCCTTTTATTACAGATTAGTGATGAAATCAGGCGCTACGGTAGGTGTACAATAAATTTGATTTACATACCCTAGCTGGAGGGTTAGTTTAAGAACTATGATAATAGCGTATAGGTCCCTTCTTAAATTTAAACTATATAACCATAATATTTTGATATTTGTATCAATTTAGATAACCATATGTGATAAATTGGCTAATTTCTCGGATTTAGAGTAGTCGAATGAATAATTCGTAAAGCTAGCTATGATAAATAAATTCTTTTTAATTTGGAAATGTTTTCTGTTTTTCTGCCGATCTGGACTTCTTGGTTTATCCTCCGGTTAAAACCCTTTAGCCGTTGTATCAGAGATCTCTACAGTCTATACAGTATTAACCTTGCTGCATGTTTCCCAGGAGCGCGCGCGTTTCACGGGCCCTAATGTTTCCTATCCTCACGCGGCAACGTTGACGCATATTTTGTTAATCAGATTGATAACCTTTTTCAGAGTGATTTTAAACCAGTTTCATGTTTTACAAATCCTTGTGCGGAGCCAAAGTGCAAGCGTTTAGATAAAGAAAAGTGTGTAGTTAAACCGAATGCAAACGGTTTCGTAGATCTTTGGTCAAACGTGACCACACTAATGTCGGAAATTTGTTGGCTTTTTTGGCTTTTTTTGGTCCATAATAGCGAAAGTAAAGTTAGGTTTCAAGTAACTTAACAGCATTTAATGAAGGACCCTGTCATTTCAAAAAGTTCCGATCAATTAAATGTTTGTCTTAAACCAACCTCGTTCCCAGGGCCATTTTGAAAGAAATACTTGTACTATTTAGAATACTAGAAATACTATTTCTTTCAAAATAGCCCTGGGAACGAGGTTGGTTTTAAATGTTATTCTCAAAATGATTACGACACCTACCGAATTTCGTTTTCTATTTTTTACATTTACTGATAGATTTTTTTTTTAAGTGCTGATTTTAAAACCGCAAACAGAATTTACGTATCTTTATCTAGAAAATATTTTATAACAACTCGGTCTTTTTTTTAAATTTTCTGAAAAATCAAAAACGCGAGTGGAAGTAGAAAAGATGATTCATTTCAAGTGTTCTTCTATTTTTAATCATAAACATTTATCGAAGTTTACATTTTCTATATACATTTAATATACACTTTTTGATATAAAGGCTGTTACACAGAATCTTCAACCAGTAGCTATATTTACTTGTACCTAGTAGCCAAGGCTCAATCATCTTCCTGACTACCGTCTTGCCATGATGCCCCTCGGTCTCTCTACTGCATTTTGTTATTGTCATGTAAATAAATATCACAATAATTCACTTAATTAAACATTATTTTAAAATCAGTACATAAATCCCCATGACAACACAGGTTAGTGAAACAGCCCAGTGTAACCTCACTCCAATTACTGCAGCTAAAAAAGACAAACATTAGTATATTACAGACTAGCCCTTGCCCGTCTCTGACCAAGTCCTTACAAGGACGTTTGCCTCATAAGGATCTCCACCACAAAGGTTTTGTGAATTTAAGTTCTTAAGAGAAGTCTTTCATTCATTCATTCTGCGCCTTGATACTCCTTTCCTCAGTTGAGTGCCTCTAATATGCTCCTCTTTCCTTTTCTTTAGTTCCTTGATTGTGGTGCAGGGTCTGGTGTCCTGGTCCTAGTCAAGGTTCTGTTCCATGATCCTTTTACTACTTTATTTAGAAACAGAGCGAATCCAAGTGACTCCAAAATTAGTATATTACAGACTAGCCCTTGCCCGTCTCTGACCAAGGCCTGTTTGCCTCATAAGGACCTCCACCACAAAAGGACTGTGAATTTAAGTTGTTAAGAGACTTCGTTCATTCATTTAGTCATTCAGTCATTCTTTGCCTTGATACTCCTTCCTCAGATGTGTACCTCTAATTAGCTCCTCTGTTCTTGTCTTTGGTTCCTTGGTCTGAGTGCAGGGTCCAGTTTCCTGGTCCTACTAAAGGTCCTGTTCCATGGTCCTTTTGTTACTGTTTTCAGAATAAGAGGAAATTCCAGTGACATGTACAACACAAAAGAAAGTGGGCTAATCTCTTTGGGGTTGGGAGAAATACGGAAATAGATCAGCTACTCTCTTTTGTTGGAGGTGGGATACAGAAATAGAATGTGGTACTAACCTTTATATAAGACACCAAATACACCCTTTTTCTCAGAAAGAAGGAACTCTTTTAACTTTGGAACACGACGGATGTATGCACAGGTGCAAATTATTAACAAAGCCAGTACTATTACACCATCAAATGAGTATGCTAAGGAAAAACAAAAAAAATAAAAATTGAAGAACTTCACACAGGTGCGCAATCGTACCATTCCATTGCCGTTCCAATTTATGGAACAAAAAAATTAGCTATTCACATGGGGACAGAACGGAACAATTGCGTAGGTACCGTTCAACTTTTTGGATCACTTTTCATAAGTGTCATTCCACTCAATTACAAAATAACAAAAACTTGACAAGTATGACATCTCAGAGGGATAGCTCTTAGCAATAACATATGCGATTTACTTCAAAAACTGTGTTGTTCTGTTTTCTAGGACTAGAACAGTTTTTCTGTTCACATGGGATTAAAACAGACCTGATTGGAAAACATGTTTTCACTTGCAGCAACGATTTTGAAAAAATTTTTCGACTCGCATCCTTGAAAGTGAACTCTCGCACATGTTACAGAAGGTTGCCATTGTTGGCGGCTTTTCACTCGCACCTCAAGCATCAGTTTTTGAGGTTTCTCGCAACTTGCTCACACTGACGCGTCGACAAAAATGAGCATCTTTTCCAACCTGGAAAACAGAACAATTGCGTACCATTCCACTTTCTGGATCACTTTTCAAAGCGTTCTGATTTCTGGAACATAACAATACAATCTGAATCGTTCCTGTGTGATCGCAGCCCCTGGGCGTACCACTTGTTGGAACAAAATCCCAAATTGATCACGCTGTCTAGAACTGAGCAGGGGTCTGTTTGTGTTACTGTTTTATTTAGGCCATCAAAAAATGGCGAACCAAAAAGACTGCCTGGGTACACTATCATCATCACCACCATATACCCATAATTATTACACCTCAATACTTGCCATTTGTCATAGTTGCTGATGTTTTCTATCCTTCAATGCTCGTATTGCGCTAAGAAGGCTTGAACATCGGCTATTTTTTTGTGAGCCGAGAAAGCAGACTGAATTTTTATTTTCCTCACTCACAACTGCCCTTTCCTCTGCAACGTCACGGCTGGTTGAGGATAGTATGCACTGACTTGACACCGTCCCACCTTTTCTGGAATCCTAAACCTTATTCCTTCCACCTTTATGCTTAACTTATACGATTACCCGCGTACCGCACCCGCGTTTGCCCGAGAGAAGAGTTCTTTTCATCATACCACGAGCGAAGCGAAGCGACAACTGTGCATACAGTGTTTCATGGCCGATCATTTGGGCTGTTGAAGTGCGATAGTTATTTGGTTCAAATGATTTCGAAAGTCAACTCTAGATTTTTTAAAAATTTAGTGGATAGTTACCGATACAAAAGAAAGCATATACGTTGTAAAAGAGACTTTATATCACCATAGTACTTTAATAAATTGGATATAAAAGACAACTTGTCTGGGCCTACCTCTACCTACCTGCTTCGGATCGTTACCTTGTACTTGCTCGCTGATTGTCGTTTGTCAAGCTCAGAAAGATGGACAGCGCTAGATCGCGCAAATTGAGAAGTTCTAAAAAGCAATCAAAGAAAAAGGGTAATCTTTTCTATTTTTTGAATTCGATTTAAATAAGGATTTTCTTGTTTGCCATTATTTTTCAGTGCGATGCTGTCGGACGCACGTTGGACGCGCGATTTTTTCTCCCGGGCCTCTATAGGCCTAGGCCTATTTTTTTATTGTCTTCGATCTCAAACTAGAAGAAGCGAGTTTACCGTTTCTCTGGGAAAATTATTTCTTCTGAAATCGATTAAAATCGCTGGTTTTACGGGAAAATTTACAGGGTAGAAAGTACAGTGAGATGAGAGGCCAATATTCCATGTGGTCAGGTATCTTTGTCCAATAATGGTTCTTAATTGCCCACAGTGCGTTTATCGGACAATTTCGTATGGGCACACAAATGTGGACTTGGTGTAACAGTGGCCCTTCTAAAATCATGGAACTGCACTAAAAATGGAACAAACTGAATAGTGGAAATTTATGTTCGGATTTTTGAACAAAATGTTTGAAATTGTCCCAAAAAGAATAGGTTGGAACCTATGACCTTTGGCATTTTTGTATGCTGATGACCTGGTTTGCAAAGCCAAAGGTCACAGGTTGGAAACCTGTCATAAAAAATCATACAGGTGCCTTGAAAAGTCCCTGACCAAAAATGTCCGGAACAATCTGGGACTTGAACAGGAATGCTTGTTTCTTCGGTGAAGGGTCAAGGGTGCCAACTAAATTTAATCTGTACCAAATATCAGTACAAATGTTAATAGATCATTTCGGTATGACATCAGACTGCATTAAAATTTTTCAAAATAACGTGATATCAAGTTTTTGATATGAAAATCTTATAAAGCAGCCCAGAGGCGGACTATATTTTCTTGCTTCCATATTTTTGTGTGCATATGCTGATTTTTATTTTTACTTCTTTCAAATTATCTGCATTGAGAAACAATTCTGTTATTTCCAACTGTTTTCAGACTGAGCGAAACCAATCCAAATCTCTTCGAAATCCCAAGAAATCAAAGAGATTTGCTCAAGAAACAACAGAGACACTCTATAATAAGAAGGCCCGGGTTGTAATCGCAACCTAGCATCCCTGCCAGTCCGCCCCTGAAGCAGCCAAAACTTAGTCTAGGTACAAAGTTTCACTGTCCTGGCGCTTGTGTTCTTAATTTTATGAGCATTCAAAGTTCCCCTATTTCATAAAGGCTTTGACCACAAAAAATGAACGGTCAAAGCCCTTATAAAATCGTGAACTTTGAACGCTCGTAAAATCGATTATACAAGTATTTAGATAGTAAAACTTTGCACCTAGACTAATTTTTGGGTGCTTTATACAATTTTCGCATTGAAAAATTGATATCTTGCGATTTTGAAACATTTTTTTTCTACCGAAATGATCTATGGGAGTATTCCACCTTCCTAATGACAATGTTGATGTTGATGTTGATGATGGTAGGCACAAACACTGGCTATCTTGCAAAATAATATTGATAGATAGCAAGGGGAACAACTAAATACCCCACAAGTCTTATCTGAGCAGCGCCACTCCAGTCCTTCTTATGTAACTGCACCTCGTGATTCCTTTTGCCTCTTGTCCAGCACTACAGAGAGTTGATAAAAGGCAAAATGGTATATTTAGCGCCAGCTACTAGGGCCTCAAAGTAGGTTAACTGATGAAGACCTTGACTCTGGCTTTGATGCAACTGCAGCTGGGGCTGGTACCCCAACCTCCCTGAGCTTCTGAGGTTATGATGCGACAGCACCTGCAGCTTTTCTTGATAAGTCAAACCTTTGTGGAAATCGAACTCATAATCATGGATCAAACTTCTTCACCACTTGGCACCTTTCACTGTATCACCTGCTGCTCTCTACTGCAATGCCCAGCTTTTGCAAGCCAAGTTTTCACAAATAATTATTTAGCCATTTCGCTCATACCATTTTTTATAATTCTAGGCAAAAGAGCAGAAAATGATTCTGCAATGGATGACGCAATGGATAGTGACAGTGACATTTCCATCGCGAGTTCAGTTGATACTGAAATGAGTGAAGATCTTGACAGTCAAGGTATTTTTGTCTTTCGTTTCTTGTTTTTCTATTGCATCTTGCATTTGGGTTATCAAGCAAAATTTTCTTAGGGTTAGAAGACTGTCAGGAAAAGTTACCATCCAATTTCCTTTAAATGCTGTTGCAGTTTTGTCTTACATATGAGGATTGTTCTAAAATCATTGGCAAAGCAAGATATTTGTTTTGTTGGGTGTTTTGGAATAGGTCCACATCATAACTAAAAGGCCAGTCTTGTGTAAACAAAGAGTTTTGTTTTCTCACTTGGACTTTTCAATTAATCCTATTGGTCTTCTTGCTGTACCCCCCAAGCTGATTGGTGTTTAAAACACAATGCTAACTCAGCCCTACTATGTGTTTTTAGATCCGCACCTGCATATGAATTCTGCCTTTTTCAGTTTTTTCAGTCCACTTCTGATTTTTCTTATTTGTTTTTTGTTCCTTCTTATCTTATTTAGAAATGGAAGAAGTTGGTGATAATCTTGAGCAGAAGCTCATTGATAATATAGAAGGAGCAACTGCTAAAAGGTAAAAGCTTTTTCTGAAGCATTCCTACTTCACTAACTTTGAGCAACAGTTATTTTGGTTAAGTTGCTTTCCATTTCTCTTCAACACTGCATTCTTCTGCTAGCTGGTGTGGCTAATTTTGAGGTCTCATTCACTCAGCAGTTGTTCTTGGAGTACCAAGGACAGGCCAACTTCTTCACTGGCACTGAGGATGATCACAACAAAATGTTGTTAAGGTCCTTCCACAGCAGTTTTATAATGACCTCATTCATTTTGAGACAAACCTGCAATTTTGTGTGATATTAAGTCGCAGAGAGCATTATTTTCACACCTTGTCATTTGTGCTTCCTAGCCTAAATTTGAACCAGAGAATTTAACACAAATAGAACAACTGACAACCACTACACGAGGCTGCCTTACATAGACAAAAAATAGATTGCTTGACTGGAAGCAAATTTTTCAGATGAATGCAGTCTCATTGGTGCTTGTAATTTTTCAGTGCAAAAGAAAGGCAACATTCCATGAAAGAGATAAAGAAAGGGTTATCAAAGAAGTATTTGGCTGATTTTGTAGATGGCAGGTATGCTTCATTTCTTCTTGCTTTGCTCCACTTCTCTTTTTTGGCTATGCTTTGTTTCGTTTTGATTTGCTTTACTTAGCTTTGCATTGCTGCTTGAATTTCCTCGCTTCTCTTTGCTTTACTTGGCTTTAATGAACCATGCTGTTCTTGGATGCTTCAGTTTGCTTGTCTTCCCTTTGTATTATGACAGAGGTTCATGTTGCTTTCTCTTATTCTTTCTTACTGTTTCGTTCCAGACGAGATACACTGACTGATATTGCTGAAAGATATCTCAAAAGAGGTAAGTTGATATTGCTATCATTATTGCCTAAAACAGTGGAAACACTTTCGTCTGACACTCCACAGAGTATAAGCGTTAGAAACAGAGCAAAATGATGACTAAAAGGCGTATTTATGCCCAGATGCGGATCTAAATGCACCAATGGAAAAGCGAAACAAGATTGGAGTTCTGTTTGAAGAGAGTGGGATGAGCAATCAAATTAATTGTAGAGTGCAAGTGAGAAAGCGACCTCTTTCTATCTACACAGAACCGGCCTTTTTTGGTTTTGATGAGGACGGCTTCCAAAACGCTTAAATATAGAAATTATCTAACTTTGCCAATGATTTTATAACTTTCCTTGCTGTAATATTCTGCACAATTTGGGTTGTGGAATAAGTGATGTCCTATGGCCAAAGCATATTTGGGGCTAGGTTGTTGCTTGGACCCGCGGTGTAGTTGCTCTCTTTGCCAGAAATTGTGCTGACAAATATTAATATGGACATGCTGCCCAATCCTCTCTCCTTGTCTTTTGGATTTAAAGGATCTATAGGATGCAGAAGATATTTAGGATTTTTGAAGATTTATCGACATGGTTTACGAGATTCATGAAATTATTCACCCCTCCTTTAAAGGGCTGCTAGTTTGAAAATGTCTTCTGTTTATCGAAATATCTGTTTATTTATTTCTCTTTTTAGGCCAACCAGCTGATAAGACATTAGCTGCGTCGATTAGTAGCTTACTGTGCATTCAGTTAGGTGCCGATAGCTCACTGAACATCTACAAGAACCTAAAACAAATTCTTATCACTACAATTAATGATACAGCTTGCCCTACTTCAGCCAGAGCTAGCGTAAGTGATTCTTTTTGTCTTGTCTCTATCCAATGTTAATAAACGTCATCGTCAGGGACTGTGAAACGATTTACGTTTGGAAGGAGGCTAGTAATAGAATGCCAAAGACCAAAACCCTACATTTTGCAATAATTGCTCTTTTAATAAGCTAAACATTGACATTCGAAATTACTTTTTCGATTTATTGTAAGAAAGTGTACCAGACCAGTGAGTAATAGGGGGTTTTTCGGTAAATCTTTCGGTGTAGCGCAGTCTTCCTGGAAGCAAAGTAGACTTACTACATGAGTCGTAGTTATCGCTATTGGATTGAATTGCTGGACGTTCAAACTAACTGAAGCGAACAACAACAACATAAATTCAATTCAATGTGAGCAAAACTTAGGGAATTGGGAAGCAAGTCTAGAAGCAATGCCGTAAGCAAATAATTCCGGTTCCCCTTACTTTCTGTGTAGCACATTACGATATACCACACTCATTGTGGCACTCTCGGATTAAAAATTACAGTCCGAGCTTATCACTTAAGCAAGATATTTTGTGCACCTTTTGGATCCGACCATGAATAGAAGAATGAAAAAACTTCGTCGTCCGTTGCTCTAGAGGAGCTTTCTCAATAACTAAATAACAAAGTTAAGGGTTGGAGGGAAGAAAATCTGATAAAAATCTGACGAAAATCTGATCGTGCTAACGCGGTTTTACCACCACACGAAGCAAATTCTTCCCCAGGGTGAATAGGCCTCTACATGAAACTCCGCTTTCCATATTCGACCCTGGTATCGGCCTTGTCTTTTTGCAATTTGATTGGCTGTTCAAAGAATAGAAATTTTAAGTGACGTCACAGTTTCCTCAAAATTTCACACTAAAATACCTATGCCAAACTTGCCAGTATTTTGGCAGATTTTGTGGCCGGTACCAGGGCCAAAATCGATTTGACGGTTGAGATTTGAGGAATTTCGATTTGGGGCCTGGGACGAGGTTGCACACAGATATTTTTAGAATATCACGACCAGGGATGTTTCTGCTCCTTTTCGCTATCTTGGAGTTTCGTATTACAATTCAAAGACTTTTCGTTTAGTGAAGTTGTTTTGCCATTTTTTAAAACAGTATTTCCTCGTAATTTGTTTTTCTATTAATATTTAAGACTGAGTTTTGATTTCTATTTTCATTTTATTAAATTTTAGTGTGCATCAGCACTTGGAATGGTCTGCTTCATTGGTTCTGAGGAGTTACAAGTAAGATCTAGAGGCCCAGGCCAAACAATCGAACATCTGAAACTTGCTTATCAAACCATGATAAAGTTGCAGCCACATCGCGGAATATTGTATTTGACGACTGACGAGCAATGTTTCACACATGTTTGATGGTTGGGCGTGGCTTTCCATCGAGTACATCATTCTTTGATTTCTGAGGCCCTGGACGAATGAACTGAACATTTCACCGAACATGAACATCGTCTGAAATTGAAGTTCGGTGAAAAATCCAGTTCATTTGGCCACCTTGTTGAGTTACTGAACATTGTTCAGTGAATGTTTGATCGGAGTCAAAAATGTTTGGTGAACAAAATTTATTCAGTGGTATATTCAGTTCATTTGGCTACTCTACTGAATAAACACCGAACATTTTTACGATATATGTTTCACGCTAGCGAATCTATAATTATTAATGTGGTGGATAATTACTACTATGGTGGTACTTTTTGTGTACTGTGGTGGTAGTTTCTGCGTACTGTGATGGATAATCATTACTGTGGTAGGTTATTATGCGTGATGTGGTGGGTTACTATGCTTGGTGTGGTGATAGTTTTGCGTAGTGTGGTGGATAATCACTACTTGTGGTGGATTATTATCTAGATGTGGTGGTAGTTTCTGAGTAATGTGGTGGATAATCACTTCTACGGTGGGTTGTTATGCTTGATGTGGTGAATACGAAATCATAACAAAACTCTATAGATCAAGTAAGAAAAAACCACAAAATCCACCACAGCGCGCAAAAATACCACCACATCAAGCACAATAACCCACCACAAGTAGTGATTATCCGCCACAGTACGCCACAGTACGCAGAAAGTACCACCACAGTAGTGATTATCCACCACAGTAGTGATTATAGATTCGCTAGCGTATGTTTGTGCTTAGCAGCAACTGTGTCAATTTTTCAATCAAAATCTAAATCTTAGTGCCGAAATACCTCCATGGAATAGAGGCTGTAAATGTTCAGCAAATGTTCAGTGAAATGTTCAGTTCATTTGACCACTCGGCACTAAACATGTTGAAATGTTCAGTGGCCTAATCAGTTTAATGTTCAGTTCATTTTCCCAGGGCCTAACTTTTCTTTCAAATATGTTCAAATTACTTGAAGTAGCATGATGTTAAAATACTTTTCTTTCACCTTTAGGAAGTCATAGACTGCCTTTCTGCTCTTCAAGGAATTTTTGCAAAGAAACCAAAAGACATAGCATCACAATCAGAGTTGTATTGCAGTTCTGTCCTTGCATGGGGATTACTATTGACCGTAGCATCAGAAAATGTGCAGCAAGAAGCTATTGAAGCGTATGTGATCTCTATATTTTTTTTTTGCTTGAGTGAAAACGAACGATGGATTAGATATGATACTACAAGCCTATCGAATGTTAATCGTGGCAACATAATGGGAGAGCCCCATCTTCCATTCTTGGGCAATGAGAAATGTTAGCATATTTTTGCGTTTGACGGATCGAAGAGGTGTGAAAAATACTAACTTAGCCTAGTAGAAAGCTCTGTTTTCTACGCACATTTGGAGCTCAATCTGTGTCTAGCAAGTTCGGTTAGGTGTTCACACTTTTTCGATCCGACCAACGCAATATAAGGAGAAGAACCGTATATCTCGATTCCCGGTGATGTGAGAATGCCCTACTTCTGAGCAGATCCAGAACTGGCTCTAAACAGAGCCAGAAAAAGCACGGATCCCAGAGATCTCTTGTAAACGGAAGGCGTTTTTCAACCAAACTTGGCTCCGGATTGGACCAGAGGCGATCTAGTTTCTCTCGTGTGATCGGGGTCAAAGTTTTAGCCAAGCACATTTTCGGTTGCCCTGTTCTTATGTATATTGATGAAGTGGCACTTTGGCACCATCGTACGTGGACTCCTCTCTTTGCCCAAGTCAATTAGGATCCTTTGCTGTATTTGACTATTCACTATGGCTGCCCTCGAAGAAGTGTTTCATTCTGCGCATAGGCTATAGGAAAGATTTGTTTTATTCAATTTTGATGATGCTTCTAACTTTTAATTCATTCCTTTTTTGTTAGGAATCTAGAAACCCTATACGGTCTTCTTGAAAACGGCGATCTGGCTCTTAGAATCGCCACTGGTGAAGTAATCGCCCTGATATATGAACTTGGACGCGGTATTGATGAAAATTTTGATGGTTACGTCAATGGTTTATATGACCTACTCAAAGAATTAGCAACAGACAGTAGCAGATACAAGGCAAAAAGAGAAAAAAGACAACAACGCTCGATATTTAGAGATATACTCAAGACCGTCGAGGTGGGTGAATGACTAATGATGTTTTGTATAGTTAAACACCAGCTAGTTCCCCAGAGTGAGTAATGGACCCTTCATAAGGCCCTGGCGAAACGATCAAACATTGTTGGTCAAACATTTGAAATTTGCTTGTTAAGCAAAATGTTTGACCGTTTGGCCACGTCCAGAAAAACATTGCTCGTCCAACATTTTAAATTTTTTTTGCGTGAAGCAAAAAATGTTTTTGGACTTTTTCAAAGTTTTGTTACTTTTGGCAATGTTTTTGACATGGCCAAACAATCAAACATTAGTTGTACAGCAAATTTATAATGTTTGACCAACAATGTTTGATCGTTTAGCCAAGGCGTAAGACTTCACTCTCCGTAATTGACCCACGTATCTATCAGGTGTATTTGAATTGCAACTACCTAAATTAAAATCAAGCTACCTGAAACCTTTATATATTTGACTTTCGTTTATTCGAGTACAGCTCGGCCAAACTCATCAATAAATCGAACAGCCCTACAAATCGAACAGCCCTAAAAGATATCCCATAATAATTTAATAATAATAATTAATATATAATACATTTCATTTTGTATTCTTTGTATTACATTTCTTTTTGTATTCGATGACCGATTCATTTTCCTTCCTATAGAACGGTGAAGTACCAACTGAGACCATCAAATTTGGAGCGGAACAAGTTCACTTAAGCAGCTGGACAAAGTAATTGATTTTTCAGTTTTCATTTTTGTTTTAATTAATGTTAATTTAACTCGTCCCCTGAAAAGCAGTCCACTAGGAATGACGGGGCTACCGTTGATAAAGGTGAGTTGAAATGGTGTATTTGTTTAACGTCAGTCGCTAGGATCTCGTAAGTAGATGAACTAGCGAGACCTCAATACTCACTGTGACGCCACAGCGACCAGGGCTCGTACCCTGACCTTGCTTTGCATTTGATACGAGCTAGTCGGGTCGGACCACGACGCCACAGTGCCTTCAACGATAAAGAATTTAGAAGTAGTAGTAGTGGTATATTTTGATAAATTTTCAGGCTTTTTGTTGTTGTTTTGTTACTTTATTTTGAGTAGGCCGTTATTTCTAGCGTTTTTAGCTAATTTAGGCCTACTATGCATGCCGTATCCAAGAATTGGACCCCTTCAACTTCCCTTCGAAGGACGGCAGAGTGAGTTGTTTAGTCATCCATCTGGACAGTGACCCATTCAAATGCTGACCTCACACGACCAAGCTTAACATCAGCTGTCTAGCAAAAACTGACTAGGAAGCTTGGCCACTCACTCTACGTGGTCACTCACTCCAGGGCTGTGGGATCTGTCTACATCAAAACATTTCTGAGTGGGCAGAAGGAGTTCGAGACTTGAACTCTTCTATAAGTTACATTAAGCTAACTCTGTGACTTATCCCGTTGTATCTTGTGTCCTGATTGGTTAATTTTTCAGTATAGATTTCAATCTGAAGATTTTCAGACAAAAAGATTCTATAATAACATCGTTCAACATTCATTAGTCATTCTTTGGGAATTGGCAGTTTTGTACTGCCAAAAGACTTGCCACTTTCAAATTACCCACCTGTGGACGCCTATTTCTTTTTAACACCAGGACACAGTCATTGGTGTTTTTGTTTTTATTTCACCCTGTTGCAGATTTCCAATATATACAGGGTGGCCCAAAAAAGGAACCCCCTAACTAAATAATTTATAAATAATTTATTCTTAAGTTGGAATTTCATGAAATTAATACTACATGATATTCAACTCAAGTGAGATATATCATGTAAATATCATGATGATATGGGTTAGTATCTCTGAATAAATTGACTTTAAAACTTTACAATCCAAAAACGTACTGTAACAAAATATGCAACTTTATACCCTTACGTAATCCTTACGCAACAAAACAGAAAAATCAATAACTCATTCTTTCAGTCAAATGATATTCATAATGTCCTCAATCCTGCTCAATACACTTCTCTAATATGACTGATCATACATTAATGGTCGAGACAATTTTACTCTGGGATAATTATTCGCCTTCACGCACGATTGCAGTACAGTACGCAATGATGGAATATAAACAGCTGGTTTTGGACATCATGAATTTAATGTCCCATTGCGCCGAGATGGAAGCTCTTATCACCAACATATTTCTACACGATAGCGCACTTGACTTGAATATTACCTGGTATAAATTTGATAAAATTCCTCCTTGAGAAAATTTATTCAGAAATTATTTACCTAAGGGGGTCCCTTTTTTGGGCCACCCTGTATTTGTCATGAATGGTGAACACTATAGGACAGAGTTTGCCATAAGTGGCATAGGTGGGATTCGAACCTGTGCTGCATGACCAGAGAGTCAAGGACGTTTCCAATAAGCTAAGAGCTCAATGAAATAGCTCAGTAACTCTCGGAGTCCTATAGCCCTAGGCTTTTCTTCCGTTTGAATTTTCGTGTTTCGAGTATGTCGAACCTTCTTCAGCACCATACATATTGATATACATATTTGCCATACAATACATATTCACCATTCGAGAATTGCTCGGCGATTTCATTGAGCTCTATAGCTCAGTGGAAACGTCGTTGGCTCTCTGGGGATACAGGTCTATGATACAAGTCCAATATATGTCGATGTTATCTTTGAAATAGATAAAACTAAACCAGGACTTGATATTGAAGACGTAGCGTTGAGCTTTCAACAATTACTTTCTCTCCAGAGTCCAATGCCTAACTCAATCTATTTTTTTAGAATTGCGCAATACAATGCTCTCAAGGATTGTGTAGAGTCAGGAATAACAGCACATTTGCAGGTCAGAAAATAACAACTATATTTCATTTGTTTCTGCTTGAACTTTGTTGTATCGTGTTGTGTCATGAACGCTGTGTCGAATCGTGTCATGAATGTCGTGTCGTGTTGTTAAACAATCTGTTGCTATATCAAACAAAAACTGTTTGACAAGCAATGTTTTGTGATGTGGCCAAACGGTCTAACACTGTGTTTCACAAGTAAATTTTTGACAATACCGCTTGACTTTACCTTTAGGCCCTGGCCAAACGATCAAAGTTTGTCAAACATTTGAAAATTCTGCACCTAGCAATATTTCTTAGCAACAAGGCTATCGTGCTTGAGCAATAGCAATGACTTCGTTGTTCCAAAATGTTGGACAGCAATGTTTTTGAGTGGCCAAACTGTCAAACATTTGTGGTAAAGCAAATCTAGAATGTTTGACCAACAATATTTGATCGTTTGGCAAGCGAAAAGGGCCTAACTGTTAGAAGAAGCCTCGTAGAAAAGCATGTGAACATCGTTGCTTAGGAAATGATTTAAAGAAACCATAGAAATTTCTTAGCTGTAAACTTTGAATATTGGTTAGAGTTTAGCTACTGGTTTTATTCGGCCTCTTTGACAAGATAAGTATTCTACACTTTTGGAATTACCGATTATTCTTTGAGAAAATCCGGTTTAACATGAACCCACTGTGAGCCGAAAACTTGCATTTCATTTCAATCCGAATGATTTATTTTCGGCCTAGCTCGCAGTTGCCCACCGTGCGTTCTCTGTGTTGTGGATTTTATGAAAATTATGTTTACAAATTTTCGTCTGTATGTGTGCAAACAGCTTACATCGGCAGTAATCAGGGTTTTTAGCGAAACTTGTAAAAATCAGACTTCTTTTACAAAAATTGGGATGCTGTGATTAAATTTCCAATTTTCCTGAGATAATGAGTTTGTATGGCAACGGATTTGTGAGGCCAGACCACGTGGTTTGTACCACTGAATTCCATTCACTCGTTGTGGTCTGTGAAGACTTCGGAATGGCGTTCATAGGTTCAGCAGAGATTACTAGATGTTGCCTTATTTACGTTTATCAGCAGATCGTATTGGGAATTCCCTCAATGATTCAAGTACTCAGCTGTTCGCTCTTCTGTTTTCCCTTTTTCCTATGATTTCGGTGCTTAACTGTCTCTCAATCATCAACAAATATAAGGCCCTTAGGCCCTGGCCAAAAGATCAAACATTGTTTGACAAACATTTCAAATTGCGCTTGTCAAACATAATGTTTGACTGTTTGACAACATCACAAAACATTGCTTGTCAAAAAGTTTTTGCTTGATACAAGCATACATTTTTCTTCAGGTTTTCAAAATATTGGAGAGCGAATTCTGCTCGTCGAACAATGTTTTTCGTTGTAGCCAAACAGTCAAACATTTCTTGTAAATCAAAAATCAAATGTTTGACCAAGTGTTTGATCATTTTGCAGGGCTTCGGCATGTCCTTGTTTTGGTGGGTATTTAATAAGACCCTGGCCAAACGAAAGAAAATGTGTCCACGCGCGGCATCCACGCCATCCCTTTCTGTCTCTGTGTGGTTTGCGTCTTTTCCGACCTCATTTGGAAGGTCCGATTATTTTATTTTTTTTTTATCTAGCAGATAGAGAGTACAGTTGTAAATGTATTCTTTTTAGATTTATTAAAAATGTTTATTAAGGTTTTGTTAGGTAGGCCTAAATTAGCTGTAATTTGGCTATCTCTGTAAATAGCCTGCGTTATAATAAATTGATGATGATGATGATGATGTCCTATTTGGCTGCGTCGAAAAACGGCATTGTTTTGCGACTTGGCCAAACGGTCAAACATTGTTTGTAAAGCAAATCTCAAATGTTTGACCAACAGTGTTTGATCCTTTGCCCAGGACCTTAGCAATGCAGAAGCAGTGTGCAGATACCAATTAGCGTTTTACGTTTTCATGTGAGGTAATTTATCATTGCAATGTGATCCAAATAGAAATTTTATCTTTTGGTTTTGATAAAGGTTTTGCTCTTCTTCATAGGAAAATCATCTGCTTCGAGATATTTTCGAACTTGGTGCACCTTTAGTAAGAACAGATATGAAACCAGCGAAAGAAGGTCGTTGGGAAAAGGTAGATTTTACTTATATCAATGTATACTTATTACAAACCGGTTCATTTCTTTCCCTAATCCTCAGAATGCTTTTTTATTCCGTATTCATTCACTCGTTCATTACAGGCTGTATTCATCACCATGTTCATGTTCAAACAATATAAGCCTATTCACTTGGTACCTTATTCAATATCATGTTCATTTCTTGTCGAATAAATGAGCATGTTCATTTCATTCTGCATTCCTCAGCATGTTCATTTCATATCTTACAAGCGTATTCATTTTAAACCGTGTTCAACATTATACATTATGTTCATTTAACAGCGTATGCATATGCATTTTAATTCGTCAGCTTGTTCATTTCATACTGTTAAGAATGTTCATTTTATATTGTCTATTCGCCAGCATAATCAGTTCATACTGTATTCGTCAGCATGTTTATTTCATTCTGCATTCGTCAGCATGCTCATTGACTCTTCATTCGTCAGCATGCCCAATTCATACTGCATTCTTGGTCGGGTTTTCATTTTGTATTCCACAGCTTGTTTTTTTATGCTAAGCATACCGCATTAATCATCATCCTCATTTTGTTTCTCTGCCCTTCTAGTCTTTACAAAATGCTGCTGCAAATAAAGAAAGAACAAGAATTAGAAGTAAAGGAAGAGAAAATAAAAGGGCTGCACATGGATTATGAAGTATTTTAGTCTAGATATCTCAATTATTTTAATAGAATTCTTTTCTTTCACTTCTCATAATTAACCATTAAGTTATTGCTTTTCTGAACTCTACAATCATCACGGACTTTGAACGTACATAAAGGACATTCTCCTTTTCTCTGTGTAATATTATTTTTGTTTGTTATAAGACTGTCGTCGGGGGCAGAGAGCTGCCTCTGTTTGCCCCCGAGTAACCTGACTACTTCCCTGCGTACCAAGACACGGCAGCGTCACGGCCAGGGTCGAGATCTCGATTAGTCACCCTACTACTGAGATCCAAGCGACTGGCGCTAAACACCAT
>JACTAT010000309.1:476192-492500 GCA_014526335.1 Chrysaora quinquecirrha | reverse complement strand
TTATCAGGTCATACGAAGGCATCTGCATGGAGAGTGTTTAAAGAATCATATCAGCTCTTGGAAAATTTAGGAGAAAGAGGCATCAATGAGCATGTCATTCAGAAAGCGGAGCAATTCCTTTGTCACATTTATGGTGCAGGTCACAAGAACACTACAAATGAGGCTCGACACGCTATTTTTTTTTGAAAGGAAAACCTGAAGCATTGCCTCCAACCAGTGATGCAGCACGACTTCACATAAGAAGAGCACACTTCCACTCAATGATATGGAAACAAGCCGGATCTCCGCTTCAGGATTTACCATCTCCAACTGATTTCGGATGGCAAGTTTCTGATGATCAATTAAAGCCGATTCTAATGACAGTAGAAGCCATTCCTACTTCTTCGCTGGAAATGATCTTTTGTGGATGTAAACACAGTGCAGTAACAACCGCTGCAGATGCAGAAAATCAAGGCTGCCATGTACATCGTTATGTAATTGCAAGAAAGCTACAGAAGACATCTGTCTGAACGATCAACATTGAGATATTTACTTACTGGTATTTAAAGTATTTTTAATCACGTTCAACTTGGGTTATGTTAAGATTCGGACAAGACACTCGGTAATTCATTTTAAGTTTTGATTTAGGGTTTAGCTTTTTTATAGTACTATTCCAGCTTGGTACTCTTGGCACATGAAAATGATTTATTTTCTTTGAGGAGTTCAGCATTTTTGCAGATAATGACGTCATGAAAAAAATAACGATTCTCAATAAAATATAGTCATAGGATTGCAAATTTTTGGTCTTTTTAATACATTGCAGATGTCTTCTGCGAAGAATGGAAGCAACTGCCAAGTATCACAAATGGGAAACTAATATTAAAATTTTCATAAAATGTGACGTCATAATGACGTCAAGAGTTATATAAAGCATTTAAAAGGTACCCTATTGTATACATATTGTTGCTGTACATCATTGCACCAGGTTTTGTCTTCATAGTTGCAATATTGACAACTCGTAGTCATATATGGTGAGAGAAATTGTCATAAACAAATTTTCTAAGTTTGGAAGGCAGCCATTTTGAATATGCAAATTAAGGCCTTAAACGCAAAAATTTCGCTTGGGATCCTCCAAATTCGTAATCAGCATGGTCAAAATACCCTAAAACAACTGGATCCCAGCTTCTACCCCAAAATGCCACTTGATTTCACTTTTAGAGCCTTTTCAGAGAAATGGAACCAGTCTAGTCGCTTCCCTCTTGGAATTCAGTCTTTCCGTTTCATGATTTCAGTGTCATTCAGATTCATTTCGTTTTCCAATCTTTGTAGATTGGAAGGTCAGGAAAGCTTAGAATAACTGTGTCTAACAGTTAATAACATCTTGTACGATGTTCAGAAGTTGTCATATTTTGGCACGAGTCTTTATTCTCTGTAGAATAGTAGGATTTCGGAAGTACAGATTTGCAGATCTCTTACGACCCCGTCGCCAGCGAACCTTTGCGGGTTACTGTGGTTGGTACGCCATAGAGGGCGGGGGTCATCTTTGATGTGATGTCAATATGTTTTGGTTGGTAGATACAAGATAGATGGGTTGCCTATCCTGCCTCAAGTCTTATCTGATTGGTTATTATGCTTTTTTGATAGAAACGACATACAGAGGGTAATGCTTGATTTGGTTGAAAAGAGGGGATTATTTTGGTTGATGAGGGGGTGAGATAGAGAGTGCTCGTAGAAGGCTGGGCTATTAGCCGAATAACAGTAGACTGGTTCCATTTCTCTGAAAAGGCTCTAAAAGTGAAATCAAGTGGCATTTTGGGGTAGAAGCTGGGATCCAGTTGTTTTAGGGTATTTTGACCATGCTGATTACGAATTTGGAGGATCCCAAGCGAAATTTTTGCGTTTAAGGCCTTAATTTGCATATTCAAAATGGCTGCCGGCCTAAAAGCTTTATTCCACCGGTAGACATTGTTCACAGCGAAAAAGGCTCTGAAAATGGGTCCAATCAATTCATTTGATAACCTGACGATCTCTGAAGTTTGTTTATTCATTTTGGTGCTATTTTACCAAGCTGGGAGCTCGTTAATAGCTAAATTTGCAAAATTCAAAATGGCTGCCAAATGGAATATGACATGTATGATTCTATGGAGAAAATATTTCTATTTCTATTCCATATAGAAAGAGAGGGTTTAAAATATTTAAGCTATTCCTTTGCATATAAAAATACTTAATAATCCTAAACACTCACATTTCCTGACTTATGATCGAATTACATGGAATTATTACAAAAATATGACCATGAAATCAAACACTTTGTTTGGAGTATTTTCAATGGTTTCCGTTTTCTCTTATTCTACTCGCCTAAACTAACTCTTGAGATTTGACCTCATCAAGTATTTTAGAATTCAAAAATTATGATTTTCTGCAATATCATGTTTCAAGCGATGTGAGATTGCAAAACTAGTTTTGGGATTCTGTAGACACGACAAAGCGCTGGCAAGTTTCATATCAATATTTCAAAGCTGTAACAAACAGATCAAACGAAATTCGTACCATGAAATCACTTTGAAAGCATGAAATCACTTTGTGATTTAAAACGACAAAACTCTGTAAACTACAATCTGTGCTTGCTTTGTCAGCGACGTAAGGCAAATGATAAACTGAGGGAGGCCAGTGAGCAAGGCCTAAGTACGTTGAAGGAAGCAAGCAATAAGCGATCCCAGCTTGGTGAAGATGGTGAAGTTATAGAAAGAGTGGCCGAAATCTTTAAACCTGGAGTCACCCATAGAGTGTACTGGCACAAACAATGTTATTGCCATTTCACAGATCAAGAAAAGATTCGTAGATTAGAAAATAAGAAACAGACAGCTTATCAAGCATCAACCGCAACAAATGCATCAGGGGAGAAAGATGCTGGTTTGCAAAATACAACACAAAGACTATCAAGACGCTCTGTCACGTCAGTTGACTGGAATAAATGTATTTTCTGCCAGTTGGATTCGTCTAAAAGTCGCCTTTGCTCTATCATGACTTTTGGCTTAAGTAGTCGAATACTTAAGGCTGCTCCACTGGATCAGAAGCTTTCTGTTAGGTTGGCAGATGTGAATGACCTAATAGCATCGGAAGGAAAATACCATTTGAGCTGTTTGGCGGCATTCGATAGGTCAACTGAACGAACGAAGAAAGAAGGTAATAAGGCCGACCTCGCATTCATTTGGCTTTGCAACGAACTTGAACAAGCTGCAAAAAAAGGCTTGGTCTTCCAATTGGTCGATGTATGGGAAAGGTACGTTGACTTAGCCAAAGACTTAGCAATAACAATTCCACAATCATTTGTCAGCAGAAGGGCTACTTTCAAAGAGAAACTTGTTTCTCAACTGAATGGAGACTTTCAGTTTTTCCAGCCTTTGAACGTTGACCCTTCAAAACGACAAACGTTATTAATTCCAACCCAGTACCAAAGCCATGTTGTTTCTCAACTTGCGCACGAAAATGAATACGACGGAGAGCACATTAGTATACCAACGTATCAGCCAAAACAAGATGATGTATTTATGTCTCTTGTCCATGTTGCATTAAAGATACGCGGTGATATCCTCGCTCAACCTGGCCATAAAGGATTATCAGTGAGTGAGAAAGACGAAGCCGAGTGCATACCTGATAGTCTGTATATGTTCTTAAGGCTTTTATACGGTGGTCAAGAGGTTTTGATGGAGTTGAAGAGGGACATGAAGAGACACGCACAAGACGACTTGTTTGTAGCGCTGCACAGGATTTGATATACGGAATAAGCAACGGCAAGAAATGGACACCTAAGCACATTGGGTTGACAAGTACGTTACATCAAGCTACTAGATCAAAGGATTTGGTCAACGTATTCCATCGAGCTGGTCATTGTTTGAGCTACAAACAATTACTGCAAGTTGACACTGCACTGGCAAATGATACTCTGAACTCGGTTGACACCACCACAGGTGCAGTAATACCAAAGAATTTTGTCTCAAATGAGTTCATACACTTTACAGCAGACAACATCGATATTCTAGATGAATCGCTTGATGGAAAAAATACATTTCATGCAACTCAGCTTGCAGCATACCAGAGAACAACTGGAAATGAGCAGAACTTACTTGCAACTGTAGAAAAATCTGCAAAAAACAACTTACAAGTTCCAGAAATTCTTGAAGAGTTGTTGCCAGTTAAAATAAATGAAGGTAAAGCTAATCCAACTTTTCAAAATCCAGTCGATTCAAGTTGGTTTGATACAAAGGGTAGCGTTTTTGAATGCGAGAAGAAAGCAATAGCAAGCGATCAAGCATTTCTCCTGCATCGTCAAGAGCAACAGGACAAGCCTAGTTGGACAAGCTTTAATCAGCAGAATTCATCAACAGACCACAATAAAACCTCAGTTGGTCATCTGCCAATAATACTAGCACCAGCTCATGAACTCGATACTTTGAACACTGTGGTCAGGAGGTGCATGTCAATATCTCGTCATTTTGGACAAGAATACACGGTTATCACAGTGGATCAAGCTCTTTATTGTAAACTCATGGAGTTGAAGTGGAGTATCAGTGACTATAAGACCAAGTTAATTCCTCGCTTAGGTGGTCTTCACATATCTATGAACTTTTTGAAGGTAATAGGGAAGCATATGGAGGCAAGTGGCCTTAAAGAAGCATGGATTGAAAGTGGTATTCTCGGACCAGGTGCAGTAGAGCTTGTATTTTCCGGAAAAGCGTACAAAAAGCAATGCGAGCTCACAAGCAATCGATTCAAGCTTTGTGGCGGATTTTGATCCCAAAATTATTTGAAGAATTGAAATTAGTTAACAACGATCTCTATGAGAGTATCTGTTCCATTCAAGATGATTGTGATAAAATTGCAGGGCTTGTGGCTATGATCAAAGGAGATACTTACCGGAATATTTTCGCCAAGTTCGTAGAAAGCGAGTCTGAGAAGAACGTTAACTTTCGTTTTTGGTGGAGCTATATGGAGATGGTTTCGATCCTGCTCATGTTCACTAGAGCTCAAAGAGAAGGAAACTGGGAATTACATGTGGCGTCCTTTGTTCGAATGGTTCCCTTTTTCTTCCGCTATGATCACCAAAATTATGCGCGTTGGGGCACCATCTATGTAGCTGAAATGAAGCAACTGCCAAATGAAGTCAAAGAGGAGTTTGCTAAGGGGAATTTCGTTGTAAAATGTTCAGCAACAAAATTTAACGAAGTCGACCCAGACCATGCTCAAGAGTGGCTGAATGGTACAGGAAAACGAGCTGGTGGCATAGTAGGAATTACGAGAACATCTTCGGCCTTGCTAAGATGGAGCCTTTCGTTCAACCTGCGAACACACATGGCAGCAAAACACACGAATTGTATGGTCTGTTATCAGATAAGACAATCTCAGTTGAAACCTTGCCATCCAGGATAAAAAGAGACAACAAAGATGAAGATTCTCTGCTTGCTATCTTTCAGAGATTCAACCTGCTTACAGCTGATACGCCAGGTGACATTTTGCAAAACATAGCAACCAAAGACCTCGCAAGCAACGAAATTCAAGAATCGTTGTTGAATGCAGCAGTTCTTGGCCAGGAGCAAGTTTTAGACTTTGTCACAAAAAGACTGACACTATCGAACACAGAGCAGCCAATGATTTCCTTTTATGAACCCATGAAACGATGCAATGCGCTTAACTTTCAAAGCCTTTACGAAGTCACGAGAAATTCAAATGACAAGGAGAAGAGGACAGTCTTAAAGGCTGATCGAAATATTCTGATGCGGTTGATCACTGCCTATGAAGGTGGCCGTCAAGTTGATCTTAAGAGCATCCTTTCTCACGAATTGATGCCAGTTCCACTCTCTCTAGCTGAACTAAACGGCTCTATTCGGACAGGAAATAAGTCTGTCCTTATTGACAAGCTGACGGATGGTATTGATTGTCCGGAGAGTATTGATCTTTGCGGGAAAACAGCGTGCCTCATCATCGATGGTCAGGCTCTAGTGGTATCATTAGGCAAACCAAATGGTTGTTCTTCATTTGGTGATCTTGCAGATATGTTTGTCAAAGCGGTATTTCAAATGGGTAGACAATATCAGAGAATCGATGTTGTTTTTGACCGGTATAGACAACTGTCAATCAAAGCTGGTACTAGAACCAGACGGACAAAAACTATCCGGCCTATACGGCGCGTTATAGAAAGCAGTTTGGTACCCCTTCCAAAAGCCTGGTCAAACTTTATGGCGCTACCAGAAAACAAAGCAGATCTTGCACGCTTCCTCTCAGAAGAATTGCTTCGCCAAGCCCCTGAGGATAAAGAGATTGTTACAGCGGGTGGATTCAGCAATGAATTACTTGCCCAGTCATCAAAATTCTACACCGATACCTTATCTCTGAGTGCAGACCATGAAGAAGCAGACACCAGACTTGTCCTTCATGCCATCAATGCTGCCTGTGATACAGTGGTAGTTGCTGCCAGAGATACAGATGTGCTCATTATTCTCGTGTCTCATACTGACAGAATGCAATGCAAAGATCTTTGGATGAGGTCCGGAACATCAAAGAAGAGGAAATATATTCCAGTCAAAGAAATACTTCACGTTTTGCCAGAAGGATCCGTTAGATCACTCATTCCCTTTCACACTATTACAGGTTGTGACACAACTTCGTACTTATCAGGTCATACGAAGGCATCTGCATGGAGAGTGTTTAAAGAATCATATCAGCTCTTGGAAAATTTAGGAGAAAGAGGCATCAACGAGCATGTCATTCAGAAAGCGGAGCAATTCCTTTGTCACATTTATGGTGCAGGTCACAAGAACACTACAAATGAGGCTCGACACGCTATTTTTTTTAAGAAAGGAAAACCTGAAGCATTGCCTCCAACCAGTGATGCAGCACGACTTCACATAAGAAGAGCACACTTCCAATCAATGATATGGAAACAAGCCGGATCTCCGCTTCAGGATTTACCATCTCCAACTGATTTCGGATGGCAAGTTTCTGATGATCAATTAAAGCCGATTCTAATGACAGTAGAAGCCATTCCTACTTCTTCGCTGGAAATGATCTTTTGTGGATGTAACACACAGTGCAGTAACAACCGCTGCAGATGCAGAAAATCAAGGCTGCCATGTACATCGTTATGTAATTGCAAGAAAGCTACAGAAGACACCTGTCTGAACGATCAACATTGAGATATTTACTTACTGGTATTTAAAGTATTTTTAATCACGTTCAACTTGGGTTATGTTAAGATTCGGACAAGACACTCGGTAATTCATTTTAAGTTTTGATTTAGGGTTTAGCTTTTTTATAGTACTATTCCAGCTTGGTACTCTTGGCACATGAAAATGATTTATTTTCTTTGAGGAGTTCAGCATTTTGCAGATAATGACGTCATGAAAAAAATAACGATTCTCAATAAAATATAGTCATAGGATTGCAAATTTTGGTCTTTTGATACATTGCAGATGTCTTCTGCGAAGAATGGAAGTAACTGCCAAGTATCACAAATGGGAAACTAATATTAAAATTTTCATAAAATGTGACGTCATAATGACGTCAAGAGTTATATAAAGCATTTAAAAGGTACCCTATTGTATACATATTGTTGCTGTACATCATTGCACCAGGTTTTGTCTTCATAGTTGCAATATTGACAACTCGTAGTCATATATGGTGAGAGAAATTGTCATAAACAAATTTTCTAAGTTTGGAAGGCAGCCATTTTGAATATGGAAATTAAGGCCCTAAATGCAAAAATTTCGCTTGGGATCCACCAAATTCGTAATCAGCATGGTCGAAATACCCTAAAACAACTGGATCCCAGCTTCTACCCCGACCTTTTCGAAATGCCCCTTGCATGCCTTATATTTGCTGGGAAATGGAACCAGTCTATTCCCTTTTCTCAAGTAGAGCTTATAAGCTTCGGCACGGAGGCCCACTATGTAAATTCTATTGAACCAGTGAACTACTCGTCGCTTCCCTCTTGGAATTCAGTCTTTCCGTTTCATGATTTCAGTGTCATTCAGATTCATTTCGTTTTCCAATCTTTGTAGATTGGAAGGTCAGGAAAGCTTAGAATAACTGTGTCTAACAGTTAATAACATCTTGTACGATGTTCAGAAGTTGTCATATTTTGGCACGAGTCTTTATTCTCTGTAGAATAGTAGGATTTCGGAAGTACAGATTTGCAGATCTCTTACGACCCCGTCGCCAGCGAACCTTTGCGGGTTACTGTGGTTGGTACGCCATAGAGGGCGGGGGTCATCTTTGATGTGATGTCAATATGTTTTGGTTGGTAGATACAAGATAGATGGGTTGCCTATCCTGCCTCAAGTCTTATCTGATTGGTTATTATGCTTTTTTGATAGAAACGACATACAGAGGGTAATGCTTGATTTGGTTGAAAAGAGGGGGATTATTTTGGTTGATGAGGGGGGTGAGATAGAGAGTGCTCGTAGAAGGCTGGGCTATTAGCCTACGCTTTTTCTTCTCCCGCCCTGTTTTCATTAACCTATAATCACAACCAAAGCAAACTGCCCCTGTATTTCGTATCCACCACAAGAGAGATAAACAATACGTAACCAGCGTGTCCAGGAGGAAATTAGGCAAATAAACAAGGAAACTCAAATAAACAGGATCGGCACAAGTATAGATCCTTGTGATAAAACACTCTGCCGCCAGGATTCCTTCGCTTATACGAGAAAAGTCAGTTTCGTTACGATGATAAATGTCATCTAGCACAGCTGGCATGAGCGTAAATACCACCAAGTTAGCTATTTAGAGAGAAGGGATTGTAACTCCTTGTAATACTCATTGCTGCCACAGCTTGCATTATATTTCTGCGATTGCTGCCACTGGTATCTTCTTTTATTTGTGCTTATGCAGCATGATAGCTGGATAGATAATCTACGAGGAACGTAAAACACCACAGTACGCAATAAGCACCACCACACCAAGCATAATAACCCACCAAATCAAGCATAATAGCCCACCACATCAAGCATAATAACCCACCACATCAGGCAAAATAACCCACCGCAGTAGTGCTTATCCACCATAGTACGCAAAAGCACCACCACAACAAGCATAATAACCCACCACATCATGCATAATAAACCACCACAGTACGCAAAATATACTACCACAGTAGTGCGCATCTACCACACTAGTGGGTATAGATTCGCTAGCGTGTACAACAAATTGTTATCCGTTTTAGACTATTGGAAATCATGAATTCGACATGGGACCTGGTAAGCTAACTGCTTTCCTGAAGTCGCTCAATTTCTCAGTCGTTTGTTCGAATTTGGACGTTTCAAAAGAGCCGACATGGCCTAAGTCGCAGGCATTATTCAATAAAAGCATGGTTTTAGAAGTTGGCGGTGAAAGAATAGGAATTGTTGGATACTTGACCAAAGAAACTGTATGGTAAGTATAGTGTTATTTGCTTTTTTAAATTAATCGAAGTTTATTGTTTGGTTTGGTATCCATGAATATGTGCGTCGAGCCCTCTACATGGGTACGTTTTCAAATGAAAACTTAATATTTTTTTGCTTTTTTACCTCCAGTCTACACGACACCGGTAAATCTGCGACTGAAAACGCAAAATTTTGAAAATGGTGGTTCCCAGAGTGGAATCTTTTTACAATGCAACTTTTTGAAAACGACATCTTCCCGTATAGACATTGAAACTGAAACATTTGAAAGCGTCGCAGCGACAACAATAAATTTTGATGCTTGTTTGGTATTGAACTTTTGTTAAGAAATGTTTGAACTTTAGAAGATATAGTTACGAAACGTGATATCACCACCACCGTGTTCTTGTGGACATCGAAAAAGTTCTGAAAACGTTCCTGTGCAGACGCAAAACGTTTGATACCTTTTCATCGACATGAAACCGAAAGTTTTTGAAAGCGTATCCGTATATACGGGGCCTGAAATGCATGGTTGATTGCTGTCGTTGGAATCATGAAGGACAAACCTTGAGCTTAGTCAGCTGAACACCTTTCAATGGTAAAAATGCTAAATGTTTTTAATGTAGGTTTCCATCATCCGTCATCTGGAGCAAAACTTTCCAAGGAGGTCCGGGTCTGCGCGACATTTTTCTGGAAAATGGTAGAAATGTTGAGTAAGGGAATCCACTCCACGTTCAAAGACCGGAATCGCAGTCGTTTCAGGAGAGATATTGCAGCAAATTTTGTTTCAGATTCACGTTTAATCGGAGTTAAAGTGATAGAAAGGATTCAAGTCCCAGTTTATATGCTCTAGGAGTCCTTTAATCAAGTATTTTCCTTTTCGTGACTTATACTTGCATCGACTTGCATCTTGTTTCCTAAGTTTCTACGGATATTTTTTAAATTTACTGTCACAGATTCCTTTTCTCTCTTTTTCTTCTATTATTACAAGAAGTAAATCTACTGCACTACCTCTCCCCAATCGACTGCAATCAAAGCCGTTGCAAGTGGAAAGGATTCCCTTGCTCAAGATATCTAACATTTTCCAGAAAAATGTCGTGCCAACCCAGACCTCTTTGAAAAAGTCTAATAGAACTTAGGCAATGGCTTTTCGCAGACTAATGCTTTTCAGGCCAGCGCTGAAGCCTAATCGAACTCGCTGCAGCCCTTTTAATGGTTAAGACGAAACTTCCACTTTTAGGCCGTAATATTCAGTGAGCCCCTTTGAAACTAAGACCTATTTCTTTTGTTTACAGGCTCGCTTATCCAGGGCCTAATATTAAATTTGAAGACGAAATTGCTGCAGTTCGAGCTGAGACGAGCAAACTTATTCAGCAAGGAGTGAATAAGATTATAGCCCTAGGCCATTCTGGTATTGATGTAGATATAGCCATTGCTAAAAGTATACCAGAAATTGATATTGTGATTGGTGGACATACAAATACATTTCTGTATACAGGTGAGTTTCATATAACTTTAAACGAACTCCGATAAAACGAATATCTGAAAAGGAAAGCTGAAATAACATCGTTACCTTTATCTATGAGGGATGTTGTTTTAAAGGCTTGAAATGGCTTGAAATGGAATAAAAATACTCATATAGATATGATCTACCTAATCCACTTAGAGCCTTTGCATCTTAACCACGATTATGATAAAGTCAGCCCGACAATCTGGGTCAAGCCATGTAGTACAATACACAATAACAATGGTTTTGATCACGCAACGCAAGAAGTCGTATGGTGATTGATTTATTGCAGCACTAGTAATTTTTCAGTGTACAGCATTGCAGCGAACACGACCGCTTGGTCAATTCCTAACCTGAGCGGCTGTTTACTTCCATAAGTGGATTCTTTTGGACCAACCCGAAATGATCAAAATAAAAGATTTACCTGCCGACACAATAAAGCGCAAGACATAGGGAGACCCCTCTTCCACCGTTCTCCTCCCCCTCGTCCCCTCAACATTTAACGCTGACGAATGACGCCTGATTTTCAATTTGGCTTTGAATATATTTTACTGGCATTTCGGAAGAGAATCAAACGGAAAACGTTTGGTATGCTGATTTAGAGAGACCTACAAGTGACTCGCGTGATAACAATGAATTTCATGTATACAGGAAGTTTATTAAAAAGACATAACTGAGTGAGAGAGAAACCGCATCCCATCCCAAGCAATGGAACGAAGAAAGCAAGAAATACAAATCGAAAAAACAGCATAATTCCTATAATTCCTACTGCTAGTCAAATTTTCGATACGTGATTCAGCGAAATTCTAAGATATTTTCTGCACTTTTGTAAAGAATTTTCTCTAGCGAACAGAAGCAGTATCATGTGATAGGTATAGAAGTCTCCCTTAGGTATAGAGGATTTCCCCTAAAACCGTGTGATTAATTAGAATTGATGAAGGGGTTTAACTACCACATGGGCCTTACTACACTGGTCAAGCGAAAAGCTTGGTGTGATAAAAATGGCTCCGATTTTTCTCCAAGTTTGAAGATTAGGCTATAAGTACAATATAAAAACTTGAACGGAAGTCTTTTTTCTAATAGGAACATGGGACTGCACTCGGTTTGGTTGACGAGGGTCGGTACCCAAATGCCGGGTTGGTCCCTACGCCTGTTTTGGCCGTTTCGATTGCACCCATCACAAAAAGCAACACTATTCTGGAATTACATTGTTCCAGTATGAATAACTAAAGTGGCTTATTATGAATTATCTTTTTAGGTTCACAACCTTCTATAGAGATTCCCTATGGTCCTTATCCATTGGTCATACATCCGATTGCAAATCCACGTAAAAGCATTCTTGTTGTACAAGACTACACGTTTGGAAAATACTTGGGCAATCTCAAAGTCACATTTAATAGTCAAGGAGAGGTGACAAGATATTCTGGAAATCCAATACTTTTGAATGGATCGCACGAACGCGATGCAAAGATACTTGCTGAAGTACAAAAGAGATTGGGCAGGGTCAATGCCTATTCGGTGAGATTTTTATGATAGTATTGATGCTAGGACCCTGTGGACGCGATAGTGATTTCACCTGGGACCGGTCCCAAACTCAGTTAAATCTTTACATCTTATGCGGTGAGATTTTTATAATATTAGTGATACTAGGATCACATAGACAGGAGAGTGGAATCATTTGGATCTTCCCAAACTCCGTTAAATCTTGTTATCTTATTCGGTAAGATTTTTATGATGTTGACGCTAGGACCCTGTGGACACGAATGTGGACAAATTTTGGTCCATTCCCAAATTCAGTTAGATCTTGTCATCATATTCGGTGAGACTTTGATGTTTTTTACGTTAGGGTCCTATGGAAACGAGAGTGGATTTTTTTGGGTCCGTTCCAAACTCGGTTCAATCTTGCCGTCTTATTCGGTGAGATTTTTATGATGTTGACGTTAGGGTTGTGTGGACACGAGAGTGGATCCATTTGTGTCCGTTCCCAATCTCGCACTAGTTTCTCTCGAGAAAACATGAGAGGAGAACACTCCACCAATTCGGATAGTATAAAAAGATCTACTACCGGCACCGTTTTACGTTGGTATCGCATGAAGATACCAACGCATGAAGGTCACTGCTTGAAGGTTCAGAAGATACATGCAATTATCCAAAATTAACCGCCTGGGGCTTATTTGGAGGAGGGGGCTTATTAAAAAGATCAGGAGTTCCAGTGTGCTTTCGACAGAGTAACAGAGGGGGAAAATAACTTATTTGCATAAATCAGCTGTTTGCCAACTGCAAATAGCTTAATTTGCAAAAATAAATTCTTAGCTTGTAGCTTATTCGAGAGGGGGAGGCTAATTCTGAGGGGGTGGCTTATTTGAGGATTCTCTATGTACCCTTGGGAACTAAACGTTCCAGCATTAATCGCTCTCGCCGCCCCGAGCACTATTAAGGCCTAGTTAAGACAGCGTATTATGGGCGCAGCGAATTAAATTATTGCCTAAAAATCTGCCTAAGTGTCAGTTTCATCCGCTCATAATGCGCTGTATAAACCAACCATTTTTTGAGGCGACTTAAATTATTAAATGCGCTCATAATGCGCTGCTCCAAGCGAATTATAAGCGAATTATACCTTTTCATTTAATGGGCTCTGAATTAAATTCGCTGTCTGAATCCATCATGTAGTTTGAAGCGCTCTAACAGCGCATCATTCGTGATGTCAGCTGAATTTAATTCGCTGCGCCCATAATGCGCTGTCTAAACTAGGCCTAAAAATGTTAAATGGTCGTGTGTGAGTGCATCAGGCCGAGGAGAATCGGAAAGATGTGACAAAGAAAGGTGGCTAGCAACATGCAGTCAAACTGGAAAGCCATTAGGCTGTCTTGGTCAGTCGATTATGCTTGTTGCTAGTAACAACAAAAACGGCGCTGTCTCATACAACATCGCACGATTACTCGTAGTTATGTGGTGGATCCTGCCAGTAGTCATATGCTTATCTAAGATTAAGCCATGCATGTCTAAGTAAAGCACTTGTACTGCGAAACTGCAAATGGGTTTATTATTTCTATATTTCTACATTTTGTAAACTTCTTTTTTCAGTCATACCTTGGTCGATCATACGTGTTTCTTGATGGGAGACGTGAGGTTTGCAGAGTCCAGGAGTGCAACATGGGTAATCTTATAACAGATGCTTTTGTCCACATGTATCAAAAACACCCGGATGATGCAGCTTGGGCTGATGTATCAATTGCAATGTGGGTTTCTGGAGGAATCAGGAGTTCTATCGACAAAAAAGTCAATGGTAAGTGGCTCTAGACGTATTCCCTGATCCATTTTGACTGGTGAGTTTAACTGGACGCTGAAACCAGTTTGAGTGAGGTTTGGTTTTCGTCTCGGTTTGATTACTGGGACTCAGGCAATAAGTCCTGATAAGAGGCAATGATACAATAATATGAAAATAATCACGTAGATGATTCTCACGCCTAATTCTAAAGCTCCGACCAAACTTAGCTAACATTTCACCCAACGTTCGCGGGTCTCAAACATTCATGTTGGGCGAAAAGTTGGGTTAAGAAACAACCCTGGTAGAAGTACAATAATTTTTCAGCTTGCATCGAAATAAATTCAAAAACGTTTTGACAGTATCCGAGACTCTTCAGTCGAAACTATTATTTTGATAATAATTTGGCTGCAATGTTGGCTACGCTTAGCCACCCCTGCCCAAACAGTAGCCAACATGCAAAAGAAGGTTGGCTGGTGGATGTGGTTCTTGATTCCGACCTCATTGTGCTTCACCCCTAGCATGGATACGAATTTAAGCACCCAAACCACTAAGCGGCACCACCGTATAACGTACGATGTAAGACTCCTCCTCTTCGAATTTGAAGTTGGCAGACACAAAACCATTGGTCTCTCGTGTTTTATCCGAAACGTTTTTTTTATTTTTAATATCCCTTGTATGTATGACTATGTTGCTGTGTTTTCGTCTTTGGATGAATATTTGTGATTTAATCTCAGAAGTATTTAGGCAAAATGTTTGACATTTCAATTTCTGATCTCATACTCAGAGTCGTTAACATATCGAGACATAGTAGAAGTTCTTCCATTTGGCAACCAAGCGGATATCATCGAACTGAAGGGTGTATATCTCCTAGAAGCTCTTGAACTCAGTGTATCTGCATATAATCCAAAAGCGCCCAATGGACAGTTCTTACAAGTTTCAGGTTGGTTGTTTTTTATGTTTGAGTCTAGGGAATTTAAAGATCGTTTAGCCTACGATTTTTTCTTAAGTCCCTAATTGTAATCAGGGGGGGGGGGGGGGTCGAAAAGTCATAGTCAAGGGAAAGAGACTTCAGGCAAAATTGATAGATAGGAGGGGTCATACGTTTCAAGAGGGGTAGAGATATGCTCAATATTCATCAATCGTGCGGGTGATTTGTAAATAGTGGAGAGGCTTTCAAAATAGGCCCGATTAGGATATTGCAATGTTTGATATTTTGGGGTCTTGAGTTAAGTTTGCTTTAGTTTGTAGAACATCTATCTTTTGTTCTGTTGAGACTAATGATATTACGTCTTGTAGTTACATGCATTTGGAGGGTAGCCATTTTTGGAGGGGGGAGGGACTGGAAGGGAACTATTAGAAATAAATGAAGATTGGAGATGACTGGTTAAAATCGAAGAGACTTCGTTCTAAAATCGTAAATACACCCCCCCCTTAGAATTACGGACTTAAGACCAGACGTTAAAACGTTGTTATTTTAAACCCCGTTCACACGAGAGAAACTGACTCCTGGTTCTTTTGCAATGCATTTACACGAGAACAACTGGATCTGTGACCATCTGATTCAGAAATGTTTGACTACCTTTTTTAGTTGACGCACACTTTTTGCTACGAAACTGCTTGAAATTTCTTCTCTTTATCACAGCAGTAGCTTGGGGGGGTCTAGAGCTGAAAATTTGATTTCCCTAAGAAAATTTATGTGATTTGTAGGCTTTATTCATTTTCTTTTGGTCCCTTTTTTCGTATCCGTTCAAGTCTGGGTCTGATCAAAAGTGTACACGGGATCGATACATAGCCAAAAACGGGGAGGCTGTACTTTGGAACAGATTCAGAACTGGCTCTCAAGAGAGCCAGCAAGGGTATGGACGGGGTCAAATCACTCCATTGAGATCTCGTACACATTTGCTTTAAATCCTATTGTTTTCACCAAAATCCCTTGGAAATCCTTTTGTTTTGATAAAAATCCGTACAATTTCTTGAAGAGTGAAATGCCCTCGGGTATGGATTAACGAGATCTCGTATTAACGGAGGGCGTTTCTTAAACCAAAACTGACTCTAGATCGAACCAGAGCCGATTCAGTTTCTATCGTGTAAACGGGGTAAGTATAAAGATAATTATAAAGTAAGTAAGTAATTGCATG
>JACTAT010000309.1:460129-475692 GCA_014526335.1 Chrysaora quinquecirrha | reverse complement strand
GAAGTCAGGGTTTTGACTTTTAAACAAGAGATGTTTATTAGCTTGAAGGTCACCTTTTTAAGGGTTAATAACCAAGGGGTTCACTTAACCCTAATCCTACCGGGCTTTTTTTGATCTAACACAGCCGGGGGGTGGATTCCACCCCCCTCCATAAATTGCTGTCCAGTAGAGCTGGAGCAATCAAACTTGGCACAGGCATTGGCCAATGTATTAGGAGTAATGTTGATAAACTGGGCGTCTCCCACCTCTATTATGACGTCATTGTGACATCATAATCAAAACATGCTATGGACGTTGGTCAAAAATCGACCTTAATATCAATAGAAATCCACAAATTGCTTTACATTTTGTTGCTAGTAAGAATCAGTCAATTCTGATAAGACTTACTGGTAAAAATAGGCATTTATATGTAGTTTTGACATGACGGCTTTCTATATAAGGCAATGTCACGTGACCTGTTGTTATTATTATGGGGATTTTTTTGTATCACATTGTAGCTAATACAGATAAGCTTAAAGTCAGCCTAGTTTGGAAGCTCACATCCATCACACAACAGAACAGTTACAAGAAAAGCTTGAGGGGGTGGATTCCACCCCCGGCAGGATTAGGGTTAAACGAGGATTTTGGATCATGGATCAAAAAACTTTATAGGGTGGGATACGGGATATAAAAAAACAGGGGCACCATTCTGCATCCGACATTAGACAGCAATGCACGCTCCGCATTCTCCACGATACTCAATTGCCGTCCATGAGCTCTTCACGATACTGCGCAGCCATCTAGAGTAAGAACTCAAAGGAAGCCCTCAACATCAATCGGAACCATTCACAGACACAACTAAAAAGGTCCACAGTATTATGTAAGGCCCTGGCCAAACGATCAAACTGTGACGATCACACATTTTAAATTTGCTTTTCAAGCACAAATGTTTGACCGTTTGGCCACGTCACAAAACAATGCTCGTCAATATTTTTACTTGCATCAACATTAATTTTTATGAACAAAACATACTGCAACAAATTTAGCTTATTTTGGCTTGTCAAGGAATGTTTTGGGACGTGGCCAGACGATCAAACATTGCTTGTAAAGCAAATATCAAATGTTTGAGCAACAACGTTTAATGATTTTGTCAAGGCCTTAGACGGCAGTGTAATTTCCATCCTCCACATCGCACATCTCTCGAATCCTAAAAATATACGAAAATACCAAAAAGAGATCAGTTTTGTAACGAATCAGCCTATTTTGTAAGAGTAACATTTTGGTTAATAGAAACCCCCTGGACACATTTGAAACACGAATTCTTTGGCTTTGAAATGGTCTTCTTTGTTATTAAGATTTAATCCAAAAGTTTTTAAAGCTAATAATGTTATTGCTGCAAGCACTGTTCGAGCCTGTATATGAGAAATCTGGGAGAAGGCGTCTTGCATATTTCTAGCTTGTTAATTTAAAAAAGCCGAGAATGTCGAGAAATGCAAAGCCGTTATTTTTGCAATTTATTGTTTTTACATTACTTGGTAAGTAGTATATACAGGGTGGCCCAAAAAAAAGGGACCCCCTAACTAAATAATTTATTAATAATTTATTCTTAAGTTGGAATTTCATGAAATTAATACTACATGATATTCAACTCAAGTGAGATATATCATGTAAATATCACGATGATATGGGTTAGTATCTCTGAATAAATTGACTTTAAAACTTTACAATCCAAAAACGTACTGTAACAAAATATGCAACTTTATACCCTTACGTAATCCTTACGCAACAAAACAGAAAAATCAATAACTCATTCTTTCAGTCAAATGATATTCAAAATGTTCCCAATCCTACTCAAAACACTTCACTAATATGACTGACTAACATTAATGGTCGTGACAATTTTTCTTTGGAATAATGATTCTCCTTCACGCACGATTACAGTACAGTACGCAATGATGGAATATAAACAGCTGGTTTTTGGACATCATGAATTTAATGTCCCATTGCGCCGAGATGGAAGCTCTTATCATCAAAAAATTTATACACGATATCGCACTTGGGTTGAATATTTCCTGGTATAAATTTTATAAAATTCCTCCTTGAGAAAAATTATTCAGAAATTATTTACCTATGGGGGTCCCTTTTTTTGGGCCACCCTGTATTTTCAAAATTGTAGATACGTTTAAATTTCATTCGATTTCCTCTGAAGAGCATGCCAGGACACGTATATGTACACTACATACGGTATTACTGTACAGCTACAAACATCCATTATGGACACTCAATAACGTTTTTTTTACAAGAAATTCTTTATAAGAAACCCAGACTCTCGAATGGCAAAAAACCATAAATGCTCTAATAAACGCACGGGCGTTAATTTAATGTTCGATATTTTCAACAGGGTGTTTGTTTATTAGAAATGGGCTTTTAAAAGAGGCTTGGCGTTTATCAAAAGCCCAAAAAATCCGAATGTTCATTTTTTGACATACCTATATTTTCAGCATAAACTCATCACAAATAAACTTTCAAAAATTGTCTACAGTACATCATTAAAGTAATTTTCATCACTAATTTTCATCCTAACCAAAACCAAAACCAAGTTTCTTGAAAAAATCCGTCATATACACTTTTTTTTTAATAAGCAACTTGACTTTCGTCCAGCCCTCAAAGTTGCTTAAAATTTGAGACATTTCGGCCCTCAAAGTTGCTTAAACGTTGTTACATTTTTTGTACCTACTAACCACCCTTGACTTCGCAGGTCAAAATCGTCATCTTTAGGCCTACAACATGACTTTTGGGAGACAGTAAGTGGAAAAACGTTAGCTAACGAACTTTAAGACGCAAAACATAAGAACGAAGAACTATTTCCTAACACAAGAAAGAGAATAAGCTTGGTTGTTTGACTTCTTAGTTGCTTACAGTAATTGAATTGAGCCCTCAAGTTGCTTAATGTTAAGGTCAGTTCAGCCCTAGTTGCTTATTGAGTGGTTGCTTATTAAAAAAAAAGTGTACGTATTTTTTCATTAAAGTCTCTTTATAAGAAACCAAGACATGTTATAGACACTAAGGGGACAAAAATATGGAACGACTGATTTAAGGCACTCATTACCTCTGGTTTTGAAAATTTATCGAAAACTTTTTTTTGCAGTAAACTATAGAAAATTTATCAGAGTATAAGAAAATAAACAGGATGATATCAAAATATAGGGTTAAAATGTTAAAAACACGTTTTTATTGACCCAAGTGGTGATTTAATCACATAGCAACGCCCTGGCAACGCTTTCCCTCGTCGCCTGTAACCAACATTCTTGCTCCAATTTATCGTTCCAAGCTTCCAAAGGTGTAAGACCATCTAGTCCGTTTAGTCTGAAGAAGAGTTATAAGATCAAAGCTACAGATACAAGATCAAAGTTTTATTGCATTTTTTGCGGAAAGAGGGAAGAATATTCGCATATTCAACACCGTCACTGCCAATTAGGCTCACAATAGCCCTACCTACTTTTACCAAAACCCTGGCAGTTCATGGTGCTGAAATGAAAATTTTCTGTTATCATAGTTTTTCATCCGAGCCTCGACAGTTCCTTAAAGTTCCTTAATTTTTTGGGAATTGTCAGCATCGAGTTCCTTATAAAGGTCTTCCTTATAAAATAAAACGTATACTCCGGTCCATTAGGGCAGTCATAGAGCCAAAACTATTGCACCTGTGGAGATGAAATTTGCAATATAGATTCAAGATGCATATTAGACTGCAATAACATCAGGATTTCTTAGCTTTTTCTTCCAGTGCTTCATTATAGATGATTTGTCTGGAAGGTATTAGCCACTTTTCACAAGAATGTGTGTTTGTGGTGAGATATAATTTCATTGAAATTTATAACAGCTATCAATTTTTTGCCATGTTATTGCATAAACAAGGCTGTGAGGCATCTATATAAAAAATTTGAGCCCAATGCAAATAACTATGAGCACTGCAGTGCTGCCCCAAAATGATGTGTTTTTTTTTATGTGCTTTGCTGACGCTGGACGTGGATATTACGCCTTCTACAAGAACCAATAACATAGCTTTCACCGGCATTGGGCATTATTACTAGAACTTCTTTGACAATTTTACATAGTTCCTTCCTTGATATTGTGTGTATGTACACCTCGGACCCGTTCTCTCTGCTTCCGCCAACCCAAACAGGGCTCTTCTTCTCTGTAACGTTTTGTTGATACGCCTAATGACTTGACCCAAAGAGCGGTAGATGAAAAACAATCTTTCAAGTTCTTCTCTTTCAATAAGGAGACGAGGCCGTCCATAGCCTGCATAAACATTTCTACTGGAACTGCATCATCAGATTGCCGTGAATCCAAAGCATAATCTTCATCAGTGGAAATAACATTTTCCAGGCTATTGTATAGCTCTTTTAATTCTCCTGCCAAAGCTAGAACCCCCTGTAACAAAGTATCTGGCGAGCTCACATCCTCACATCTGTTAGCAAAAACTACCAAGACATTAAGAGCATCATTAAGTCTCATGCTACAGTATTCCAAAGCATTCAAGTTACTGCTGTAAGCATGTCTTCTTGCTTGATCTACCGGGCTTGGTAATTCGTTGAAAAATTCGTCTAAAACAATATTCAGTGACATAGAATTTAGATCTGTTTTACACATTCGCTTCCACTGTTGGTACCAAAATTTGAAATGAAATCAAAGCACGTGTTTTGTTATTAGTAAGAACGCACCGCGCAGGTTCTTTGACGTTTTACGCGCTTCACGCAGGTTCTTTGCGCAGGAAATTTCCAGTAGCTACTGGGCCAATTTTTAGCATTTTTTGTGTCATAAAAATTACGCGTACAGTAGCAAGCCATTAGAAGACATCAAGTCTAAAACAACCACAAATGACAATTAACATCTCCACAAGTTTGCAAAGAACCACAACAAACATAAAATAACTGTTTAATCGAAAGGCCCAAATGTCGGCAGGAAGTCTTCTGTGCTGGACTATACATCATTGCTTGTGCTGGACATGCAAAGTAGGAACTATATGGTATTGATGCAGATAGCACAAAGCAAGGTCCAGCAAACCATCCACAGATCAGTACCAGATCTTACGCACAAGCAAAGATTCACCAAAGTAAAGCGCTTGCCCGGATACGCGTTTTAAACTTGTTTTTGAGAAGGGAGGGGATTATAAGTTGGTGAAAAAACGCTTAGGCTTGAACGCTGTTCTTCTAGTGAACCTCTGATAGAGTTTTTTCGGAGTAAAAAGGGGGAAAGACATACAGCGGGCCAGGAGCATGGCATAATTAGTAGAACTTGGGAGCAATCGAAATTTCATTTTTTCAATTCTATACTGTTCGGTAAACTTTGTATACTTCCGCTTTACACGAGCACTGAAGCAGATGCAAGGTTTGCAATAATCAGTTTACTGCTTGGTTGCGAGGTGCAATGCATAATAAATTAGGTACTGCAAACATGAGGCAACATCTTCACTTGAAAGCGACTGTTTCGGGTTTGAGTATGAGTTTTTGAATTTTAACATTGAACATTTAAAGAAATAACTTGGAGTACGAGGTTGGATTCTTCTTTTTCACTTGGAGCAAAGGAGTAACTCCCCCGGGTAACTCCCCACCAGAGTTTCACTTGTGAAGATATTACCTCCAATACCTTCCAATATCAAGCCTATATAAATAGAGCTGAATATTTCTGCTAAATAGAGCTCTTGTTTCTTTCCTTAGGTTTAACAACCTCATTACAAATCACATCTTATCCATCCAACCAAACATATGCAAACAAGGGAAGTAGCATTCTTCTCAATTGGAACTACACCAAAACTGCTACAGACAATGTGCTTTCGATGAAATGGTATCAAACCAACCCTGATGGAACAAAACAAGGAAATGACATAATTTCCATACTTGCAGCAAACAATCCTGAGTATCTTAATTCGGATTTTACTGGACGAGTGAGCTACGTTCCGAATGGCGCAATGCTGCTCAGTAATGTTTCTTTTGGTGACGAAGGGCCTATGAAGTACGAAATGAGATATGTCGTTAATGGAGCCCTCATTACATATACAAATACGATTTACATAACTGTCACAAGTAAGTTCAGATCTTTTTTTCATTAAAATTGCAATGGTTTATATTAGAGACCCTTTTCTGCTTATACACGCAGTTTTTTTTATAAGCAACCTCGCTCGGTTCTAGTTCAAAAAAGTTGCTTATTTTTGGACCTTTTATAGCCTCCTTTTAGTAGCAAAAGTTGCTTAGTAGTTGCTTAATTTTAACTGTATCTTTTTGTCCTAAGAATAGTATAGAGGCTAGAAAAACAGCAAATTCTAACATTGCACATAGACTGGAATCATGTCCCTGCTGATATTGTTACCATTAGAGACTTTGCATTGAAAGTTAAACGGAAAATCCTCAATGAAATGTCTCACTTAACGAGAAACACTCCTTGGATATGCGAGTTTTGACGACAAATGAATGGAAATAGCTTTTAGGTTGACGAATCTTCGATTTTTTGCAGTGATATAATCATCGTAAAATTAAAAAGTTGCTTATGTTTCTTTCCTGTGGTACTATGAGTTGCTTTAAATTTTAGGCCTTCTACATCTTGCTTGCTTATAAGCGGTTGCTTATAAAAAAAACTGCGTGTATCAACCCATCACATCATATCCAAGTATATTTCTAATTATTGCTATGTTCAATCCAAACATAGCATAGAATGATTTGTTGATTTGTTGCTTCTTCGTCCCTGAACAAGTCCTGAATGGCAAGGCAAAATATTGGCAATAAAATTAATCTTCCATAATTATCTTCCTTCCATACTGTTTTTTTTACTGTTTTGCCTTGTCTCTTTCAAAATATAATTACCACGTCACTCCAAAGCAAGAATTCTCTGGAATCGCGGTACACAGTTCTGGTTAGGTATTAGGTGCTTTTTTCCTTTTTACCTACTGTAGTATACCATGGCATGCCATAAAAAAATTCACTATCAGACTTACCCTATCTCAGAATTGTTTTTGTGTAGTACAAAACTTTAAAATTGCTATGAACAGCGGAGACATTTTCGGGCATACTTAAAAGCTTATTTCGTCCGACACTCCTCAGAGTATAAACGTCAGAAACGGACCGAGTGTCAGACGAAAAAAGCGTTCAAGTATCCTGGGAGTGTTGCCGCTGTTCATAGCAATTTTGAAATATCTCGGAATTATTGGCTTGGATAGGCCAACTAGATAGGGAAATTCTATCTCCTGTCAAGCTGGATATGCTGTGACAGTTGGCTGCAAAGGTCCCCCTTTATTTATGGTTAGATGTTGGCAAAATAAGCATCTGCTATAGCATATGCTAAATGATATTGATATAGTGTATTTAATGTATTCTACCAGTCGATGACGTAGTAGACCAGGTTATGGACATGCTACCTCTTGACTGACATTGCATTTATACATATAGCTATTAGCTTAAAGGTTGTTTTCGTCTTAACTTACGTGGTATACGTTCTTTAAATTTTTCGGCCTTCCACACGTAGGCTCTTCATAGTGTGGTTCTGAATAAAAAAGGCGTGTTCAACTGCGTCAGCATATCATATTTTCAAACTCCCATTTCATTCTTGTCGTCTTGTGTCTCTCTTAAATCTTATGAATTATAAATTCATTTTAGTTCCTCCGACGATAGTAACTGCTTTAGCAAATCAAAGCACTGTTTTTGAGAAGAGAGAATCAAGATACGAATGTGTATTTGATGCAAGACCATCGCCTGCAATCAAATGGTATTTAAACAACATTGAAATGAATAACATACGTTACAATATCAATACAACAACTATTGGTTACATTGGTGATACAATACGTGTAAGATCAATATTGGTGATCAATTCTTCAACGCCAGAAGATACAGGTGTTATATCATGTATTGCAATATTGCCCAATTCTAATACATCATCGGCAACTAATCATATTGTACTATGTAAGTATTTTGCAATAATTTCTGTATCTAGTTTCTTACTTGTACATGAAAAGAAATAATTATGCTAGGATATTTATCACTTATGAATGACCTGTCAACAACAGTCTCATGACGAAATCTGTCTATGAAGACTAATAAGTATCTGACGAGTGGGGTTGGGGGGAGTCGTCAGAGACTTGTCCTCTGTTGGTATACCTCAGTTGATAAGTATGTGTCTGCCCGGGTTATTGGTTGCTTTCCGATATTTTGCCTGGTTTATTGGCCATGTTCTGTGACGTTTCGCGCGGTTTATGGGTCAGTTATAATCTACTCTATTAATGGGTATGCTACAAAGATTTGCTAAAGTTATGGATAGCTTTTAGTTGTTTAAAGTAGCATTAAATGAAATATCTATTTGCTCTCTGTGCTATAATTGACTACTCGTTATTGCCACATAGTAAAAAATCGCACACATCTCTCTCTTCCATTGTGCATATAATGTTGGGGCGGTCAAGTACTGTAAATTAATTGACTCCGCCTTTGCCCGAAGATTTTGAAATAAGCAAAACATAATTTTGGTGAAATTCTTTCGAGAAACCTTCAAACAATACCAAATTTTTAAAAAAAGCTGTTCATCAGATAAAATTTCCAGGATTTTTTTTTACAAATTTTGAATTGGCGATGTGTAGAAGTTTTTGACATTTTTACCAAGTTTGCCTCCAACTTTAGATGCCACTGCCACTACAGTCCTGTCTTTCTCGGCAACCTTACTCAGTTCTCCAAAGCAAATACCCAAGATAAACAAAATATTGTAAAAAAAGTATGGGAAAAAATACCCCAAATTCAAACAAAAGCAAAGAATTTCGACAAACCTAGAAACACTGTCTCCATAGGGACATCAGCATCCCTGACATTTCCCTTTGTAATCGGAAGTTCCGAAAGGCACGAAAAGGCGTACGAAATTCCCGTTTAAACAAAATTATTTTCAAGGGATTTCCATGAAAAAATAGAAGTCCCAGTAATGGGTGTACGATATTTCAAGGAGTGAATACACCTTTTCAACTAAGGACCTCGTTTTCAAAAAAATTGAAAATTGTCTCACAGAAACATTTCGACTTCAGATTCGAATTCAGCACCTTCGTTTTAGTATTGAGGCCAATTTTTACGCCTCTACTCATTACAATTCTGATTTTACAGCGATTAACAGTTTGAAAATTTGTAAGGGATTTGACCGTAAAAAATGACTGAGGGTGTAAAATTTCACCCCCAGGTATTTTTTGACGGTAAAATCCTTTATAAATTTTCAAACTTTTAATCGCTATAAAATCAATATCGTTTTGATTAGAGGGGTAAAAATTTCCTCGTCGTTAAAATGAAGGTGCTCAATCTGAATCTGGGTAGCCTGTGTACCAGACTCCAAATTTTATAAATTATGTCGTCTTATTGGTAAGGGTCTGGTACTTTATGGTAAGGGTCTGGTACACAGGCTAAATCTGGGGTCAAAATTTTTGTACGAACAAATTTTCGTAAATTATGAAAACGAGGCTCTTAGTTGAAAAGGTGTATTGAATTGCCCTTCAAAGTTACCTTGAAACATCAACTCGAAAACTCATAGTTCCATCGCTCTTTGCTACTCAGCTCGGCTTGACAATGTCTGCTACAAAACATTCGAAATTTTACTTTAGATATGCAGTTTTTTCTTTATAAGAACAAAGTTTATAAGAACACCCAGGCTCAGAATTGGTAAAAAAAGAACATTTTAAGAACAAGGGTAGGCAGAATTTCAGCGCACATACAGTACTCTGTATTATTGAACTTTTTATTTTGAGTCAAAACATTGACATGACGTTCCGAGAAGATGCAATGCTTTTCATCTTAATTAATAAACTCTTAGTTTTTCTGTCAATATTAGTTATTAAATTTCCCAAAACATTTGAAGAAATTAAAAACAAAATTAAGAACAAAAGCCTCGGAATAGGTCCCAAAATAAGATTTACTGGTTCTTATAAAAAAACTGTGTATTTAAAACATCCTGCTTTGTCTTGTATCTAAAGCACCAGTCAACTCCGCCTAAAACACCTTCTTTATTTCAAAAGAGCCTTTCAAATTCAAAAGTACAACTGGATCTGTTTTTTGGAATGGATCTACGGCAGGCATGCTCTGTGTTTCCTGAGCAATAAATAACAATATCTGTTAAAACCAAAACTTCCACAGCCTTTTCTACTGTTAGTCTTTTGTCTTTGTTTTACAATTGCAATTCTAAATAAAACTTTGGATAAGATTTGCTTAAGTAAATTTTGGTGTTAGCGGTTTCCTTTATCTTTTGAGGATGAATAACTTTACAACGATAAATACTTTTAAAATAAGCGACTTTAAAAAATCCGGGTGTTCATTAAGTATTGACTATAAAGTGTCTAAAGTATTGTTAACTTTTGCGTATTTAATCTCTAACAATCTTTTAAAATCAGAGCTGTGAATGACCGTTAGAGATGATAGCTCTGTGAAGCCAAAACTACTCATCTATAAAGAAACTACTGGATTTAGCTGAAAAACCAAAGTTTGTTTCTGTCCACTTAATTAAGGGGTTCATCTCAAGGTTATGGGTTAAAGTGTAGCGAGATCATTTTCAACTAGCCTACATCCAGCCCAGCCGTCTATCCTAGGAAGAGTTGAATACACGATTACCTTGTTTTCCGTTATCCTTGATTATCTTCCATCAAGTAATCGGCTACAAAGCACAAGCTGTGCCGCACAAGAAAGGTCCACATTCACAAAAAATTTTGCCCATAAAACGAACCAATGATACCAAATAAAATAACACTTGCACATTTTCTCGCTTGCTGGCTCCCTCCTTTGCTTGATTGCTTGATTGCTTTCTCATCTGACTGCTGTCTGCTTGCTTGCTGGGTTGCTTTCTTGCCTGCCTGCAAGCTAGTTTGCTTGCTGGCTTGCTTTGCTTGCTCGATTCCTCACTTGTTTGCTTTCTTGTTTGCTTGCTTGTTTGTTTGATTACTTGCTTGCTTGCTCGCCTGCTTTCTTTCTTGGTTGTTCTCTTTCCTGTTTGCTTGCTTGCTTGTTTAATTGATTGCTTCTCTGTTTGATTGCTTGCTATCTTGTTTGCTTTCTTGTTTGCTTGCTTGCTTGTTTGTTTGATTGACTGCTCGCTTCATTCTTGCTTACCTGCTTTCAGTCTTGTTTTTTTTAACGATCTTGTTTGCTTGTGTGCTTGTATGCTAGCTTGATCGATTGATTGCTTGTTTGTTTGATTGCTTGCTATCTTGTTTGCTTTCTTAATTGTTTGCCTGTTTGTTTGATTGACTGCTTGCTTCATGCTTGCTTGCTTGCTTGCCTGCTTCCTTTCTTGTTTGCTTTATACTTTGTTGTTTGCTTGCTTGCTTGTAAGCTAGCTAGCTTGATTGATCGATTGCTTGGTTTTTTTGCTCATACGATATCTAAGAAGTGTTTTTTCTTTCAAGACAAGCCACGTGAGACAAAATTCACCAGCGATAAAGTAAACGTTGTTGGTAATTCAGGTGAATCAGCTACTTTGAACTGTACTGCAGAAGGAACACAGTTGATATTCTATCAATTATACAAAGATGGCGTTATGCTGAGAAACTCCACAAGTGGTGTCTACATTCTGAATTCGGTTTCTGTTGCGGATGATGGAGTTTATACATGCAGTCCATTGAATTTTCTTGGTGATGGTCCAACAAAACAACTCTCTTTTAACGTTCAAGGTAGCGGTAGATTAATTATCACTTTTCTCTTGTCTTCTTTATTGGCATAAATTCGTATCATGTCCATATTTATTCGATTGCGCACTAAACGCTTCAATAACCGCACACATTCGAATAAGCAGATATCGTTAAAGAAACTTTTGGAAATAAGTGAACTGCTTCGAATAAGCACGACATCCAATTCATTGAGGGGATGTGCACTTATTTATAGGACTGTCAAGTAGGTTAAAATTTTAAGAAGAAATTGTGCAAGCGCGGTGGAAACATTGTAGGGAACCGACGTTAAAAAAGTCAGAACCTGGTTGCAAATGCTTATTCATTCCGAAAGTTGTTGGCTGTGCAATTAGATTATGAGTTTCGATTCACAAATAGTTTGGCTGCTTCATAAAGGTTGCAGTTGCCATTTGTATCGAGCGCACTGGTTTCAGTTCATTTGAAATTGTCGTGGCATTATGGTGGCAATGGCTGCTAAAATGGCTACCACCTTTTTCGTAACAGCTTGGGCTAAGATGATAACCAGGCTTTGTGAAAAAATAAAACGGAGATTGGCATTAAATTATAATGTTGTTTAATAAATTTTCATGATTTATATACGCTGTGATTTGAGGAGCTGATTTTGTAACGCTGTACGCTGGTTATCTACACGTGCTTTCTAATGAAAAACCTTAATAAGAAATACCAGGCTCAGTTTCGGGTCAAAGTTCTTTGCAATTTTCGAAACTATTTGAGATACGCACAAGCAAAGTTCACCAGCGTAAAGACCTTGCCCGATTCGCATTTTAAACTTGTTTTGGAACGGGTGGGACTGGGAGTGACAAGTTGGTGAAAAAGCATTTCAAAAAAAAAAACAAGAAACAGGCAGACTAAAATCAAAGTCAAGTGTTGTTATAAAAAAAGGGTGTAATCTATTTACTTGTTAATGTTTTATTATTGAAATGTGTTTCATTGATTCATTACCTATATGATATTCGTACCACGACAAAGATTACCCGAATCCCTATGACATCTTGCAATATAAGGAAAATCAGACTGTAACCAAACTTTTAATGAAAATGATAAAGCATCAAACATATACTCGTTCATTTTAGTTCCTCCAAATTTCCTCGCGTCAAGTGGTACCTCGATCAAGACTGTCCTTGGCTCTCAACTAGAACTTTCATGCATTTTCTATGGCGAGCCAACACCGAACGTAACTTGGAGAAAACATCAAAGCACAATCCCCAATTCAGCTAATATCAATACAACAGTGTTATCAAGCAACTCTAGTTTTTCAGTTGTGCAAAGTTTGTTGACATTGGTCAAAGTATCGAAATCCGATTACGGATTGTATGAATGTATGGCAAATAATGTAGCTGGATTTTTGGCTCAAAATATATCAGTTGATGTGCAGTGTAAGTATTTCAATCTAGTTGCATATTATATTGCTTACGATAAACATATCATTTATATTGCATATGATAGCTTGTTCATATATTGATATCTTGAAATATAGCCAGCCTAACTTGAGGTCCTTCCTGCCACCATTCTCCTCCACAGCCAAGGCCTTTCTTTTTGCATTTCGACGTGATGCCTTCAGCTTAAAACACGAAATGAACTGCATAGAATAAGCTCACATATAGTTGGCTTGTTGTCCAGAAGGTCACTGGTTCAAATCCCAGTCAAGGTAATTATAACAATTGTGGTAGCCTACTTGTGATTGAATATGTATCACGTGTCAGCTTATGAGACTCACATCACAAAAGCTCAATCTCGTGTAGAAATTTATAATAAGGCACCGAACGCGTTTGAACGTTTATTATAGCTCATAAACCCCGAGCTTCGATACACAGAGAAAAGGTTCCTCACATGTATTTTCAGTGCATTAATTGATCTATCATTTACTTTCAGCGTTATTTCAACTACAGTTCCACCAATCCGGGCATTATGGGGGTTTTATGACAAGTCAACGAAAACTTTTGCGCAGATCAATATTTTTAGGTTCTTTTTAAGAATACATGTGGCACCAAAGGCTTACCTTACAAAGAAAGTTTTTGTTTGTTTTAAAGTAACAGACGATATCCTCATCAAATCTCGTAACTATTGAATTTCTTTCATTCTGAAGATGAACCAAGCTTCAACAAAAGCCTGAAACAGAACTACACATTAGTAGAAGATTCCAAAAGAATGAAAGTTGGGTTTGCAAAGCTGATGGAAACCCAGAAATGAGTATCAATTGGATGATAAATGGGAAACCTGCAATTAATGGCTTTAGTATAATTGAAAAGAAGAAAAGAAACAGTCTTCAAATGGATTTGAAATTGATAGCATATTAACTATGGTTGGAATCAATCGTGTCAATGCTGGCTCATTGATTTGTAATGTATCAAATTCAATAGGAAATATACAATCTCACGCAATGATATCAATACAGTGTAAGCTGTTTTTCGAATCTTTTGCAAATTTTTTTCATTTTAAGCGTTGTATCATTGAACCTGATAAAGTCGTCCCTGCAAGTCATAGCGAATGGCTGAAGATTGTGGCGGCGCCAGCTCCAAAAAAGTGGGGGGATATTTTTCATAGGGGTACATTGCGTGCCGAAGGCATGCACGCAATGGCCGCAGGCCGTTGCCTAAAACAGCTGGGGGTCTGGGGGGCGCTGGAAGCCCCCCAGCAGGCCCAGGGCAACGCCCTGGTAGTGGTCCAGGGGGCGAAGCCCCCGGAAGCACCCGGGGTTTTGTCATTTCTGAGGTCTCAAAATGGCTTAGGATCCTTTGATTTCTCTTTCTGCATACATTATTGGAACAACACAAAAAACCTCAGTGCACGAGAGTCAATCTCAGCGAAAATGTTTTGAAACAACACCCGTTGATAGCAGCGTTGAACATCGGCTGAACGTCGTTGACCCCCCAGTTTTCTCATCGGATTTGCATGAATCTCAGAGACCATCTTTCTGAAAAAGTGGGGGGGACTAGTCCCCCCCATTCCCCCCCTGGCGCCACCACTACGAAGAATTCTGCGACACACTTATTTCCATATAGTCTTTTGCAGTTGTTAAAGGTCTTTGCGATATTTACTTCTACAACTTCATACGAAACATTTCACAAAACGAAAAACGAAGTGCATTTTGGAATATATGCCTGTCTTTCACAGTCGTTAAGAGTCGTTTGAATGCTTTCATAAAATGATTCGAGTCTTTGACAGTATTAACCAGTATTTTAGGTTTGCTGACGGTCGGTTTGTGTTTGTCTCAGCGACTTAGGCACACGGGCACGCAATCGACTTAGACCCCGTTAGCACGAGTACGCAATCGCACGTTCCATTGTTGTTCCAATTTATGGAAGAAAAAATTAGCTGTTCGCACGAGAACGGAATTGTTCCATTGAATTTTTGCCCACAAAAATAAACAATAAGTTTATCAAAATACTTTATAAGAACTTGACAAGTATGACATCTCAGGGGAATAGCTATTAGCAATAACACATGCGCTTTACCACAAAAACTGTATCGTCCCATTTTCTGGGCCAGTTATTCTATTCACAGGGGAGCGAAACGGAACGATTGCGTACCGCTCCAATTTTTGGATCATAACGGAACGATGCGATCTGAATCGTTCCCGTGTAAACGTAACCCCTCAGCGTACCACTTTTTGCAACGAAACGACTTTGAACGATAGGCAATTGTTCCCGTGTGAACGGGGCCTTAAAGCAACACTCAAGGACTGGGTACCTTTAATGATCTTAATGATCTTGACTTTAACGGTCGTTGGTGGTTTTTCATTTTTCCATACAATCGCTGACTGAAGCTATCTCAGTTTTAGCAACGACTGCTGATGACTAATAACTGCCCTCAACGAACTTACTTTGCAAATAAATTATATGCTTCCAAGATAATATGGAATACATGGTTCTCGGTGAATAACACATTGATGGTT
>JACTAT010000309.1:412547-459629 GCA_014526335.1 Chrysaora quinquecirrha | reverse complement strand
GTTGGCAACCTTATTCGCTAGGGTGTTTGAATATACTTAGACTATATGTTGCCTTATCACTTGCAAAATACGAAGAAACAAGTGTTCATGTTCAGTCTGTTAGGCGTCTAGTACTTGTAGTTTAAGACACTAGATAACCTATAACCTACCTTTATGACGGACTACTCTGCCGCAAGGGCAAAAAGCCATCATTTCGGTGTGCTTAAACCATTAAAGTAACTATGCCAACAGTAAGCACTTAAAAATAAGCTTTTTTTAATTTGATTGTATCACAAAACGTGCTAGAATTTCCTTGAAATTTCTTACACCCCCCCCCCTATTTTTTGCATATAAAAAAAGCCTTAACGGAATTATCTTTTTTAACAGTTAAAGCTGAGTTCATGACGTCATTAGTTCCAGTTGCTTACATTCAGGAGGGCACCCGCAATCATAAGCTTCGATGCATCGTTGTTGGAAACCCAGAGCCAACAATTTCATGGATTTATAATGGCACAGTTGTTCAGAATAACAGTGCTGTTCAAATTATCAATAGAATAAACAGAACAGCAGCAAGCACCATTGTGGATAGTGTACTGGAATTCAAAGTTATCAACAAAATATACTATGGTAATTACACTTGTATGGCATCCAGTGGTCTTGGAACTGTTTCTTCTAATCAGTTGCTTGTCGTTACCTGTGAGTATACATTTCAATTTTGTATCGCAATGTTTTTCGATATTCAGTATATGAAAGTAATTCACTTTTCACAGAGACATGATTTTCGCCTGTGCTCTATATATGAAGTCGTATATAACAACATTGGAGGGTGAGGCAAGATTCTTGAAAACTCTGCATATTTTTAAATAAAAATACGGTCAATTGCCAGTTTTGTAGAAAGTCCGCCAAATTAAGTCCACATTTGGTAAGGTCTCAACCAACTGTTGCTGATTCTTCTGAAAACATCCTCTACTCTAGAAGAGGCCAAACATTAGAAATCATAAGAGGAAATCATGGATCCTGCTATCAGACCCCTATCAGATCAGTACTTTATGTGTCCTGAGAACAAAGACTCATTTATATAAGTCGTGTCGTCATTAAGAAAACTGTGTAAGATTCTGCATGTCTAAGTCCCGGCCAAACCACTGCACGTTTCCATCGAATAAGCACTGGATCAAATGTCACCTTATTCGGCCAACTATTTAGCGATGTTTAGCGTTGTCGATTAAGCCATTCGAGGTTTTCATTCGGCAAATGAACATTGCTCAATTAAGGCATGTGCAATAAAGTTCAAGAACAGGTATCTTTGCGCCTGCAAGTTCCCTTAAGTTTTTCCATTCTTTACCAACGAAAAATCTATTTAAATACAGGCTTAAGGTTTCTGCATCGACTTACTGCAAAACTTTAAGATATATTTCGTAGCTTTGTCGCTAATCTGCATAGCTTACTTTTGCACGTTGCATTTTATATTCCTGCGATGCTCGTGTAGTGTAGTGCATTATAAGGGACAACTTATCCTTCTCCTTCAGATTTAGGATTTATCAATTTTCTTTCCTTTGAGTAATAAAAAACTTCAATTCTTCTTTAGATCAACCATTGATCCTGCAATCTTCAGCAAACATGGTTGTCACTAATGCTTCTAACACTGTGACGTTATTTTGTGAAGTACAGTCGAATCCACTGCCAACAGTGTTCTGGAAATTTAAAATCAACAAGTCAATGGATTTGTATACACGAATCAAAGCTATGTATTGTCCAAATCTTTGGATAAAACCTCAGTCAGAGCAGAGTTGATGATTGTCAACTCTACGAGGTTTGAAAACGGGATGTATTCATGTGTCGCCAACAATAGCTTCGGAGTTGTGGTCCATAATACAACCTTGGTAGTTCAATGTAAGTTTATCAAACTAGTTTTTCCTTTCGATGGATTCATCAATTGTGAAAGATGGGATTATTTTTGCTGTGTTCAGATAAATCGACCTGACCAGTTGTTTGTACAGCTTCATTAAAAACCACCCATGAAAATCATCTTAACTCCAGTAGCTAAGCTGAACAGGGACGTACCTCTCATATATGTGGACTTGGAAGCGACAAAATTACTAAAATTGGTCTTAAAAGAGAGTGATTTAAGTAGTCATGTGTTGGCTTGGCTGTTTCGATTATGTTTGTTTTTAGATAGGCTCGCTCTACACAATCAAAGAAAGGTAGCTAAGTAATATTTTGATGTACGAGAAGCTGCTAACATTCCCTGCATCTCTTTTGCATTTATTTACCGCTTACAAGTTTGTTTCATTTGACAAATGTTTCGAAATTTTAGAAAATTATTTCTAACTTTGTGCAATTGAGTTATATACGTTAAATAAAAGTTTTTCAAATAAAACTAAATATGCGTTTTCAGATATGCGTTTTTGAACATACTGATATGCGTTTTTGAATATGCGTAATTTAAGGCAAAGCTGAGAAAAATTTGCTCTATGATCGAACCAAATCAATAGAATTTCTCTCTTCTCCTTGTTATCGGAAAAAATTTCGAGGATAAAATATTATAACAAGAATATATAATATTATTACACGCATTTTTTATAAGGAAGTTCGCCTCAGCCTAAGTGCTGAAAATTCTTTTATTTGACAGCCAAACTAAGTACTCAAAATTCCTTAGGAAATTTGTAACTGTTTTACTTGTTTCTGTAAAATTATCCTAGGGAAAAGAAAATATAAGGACATAAAGGTGTCAGAAGACAAATAGAAATGAATAATAATTGAAAATCATTGACAATGAGAATTGCTTGCTCTTTTTATACATGTAAAGAACAAGCTTAACAGTCTTCATCTTTTTAATAAAAGTCAGATTCCTTTATTGTCTCCGATCTAGTGCTGCTGTTCCATACGTCTTTGCCTATCCAAGTACTACCTTCCTTGAAAAAGCACTTCCTTATAAAAAATTCATGAAATTACAGCTTATGACAACCTTATTTGGTAACTAAATCATAGCGAGTAGAAATTGTGATAGATATTTAGGTATACCGTATAAGTTTTGTGTTCTTGGGTTTAAAAGTTTTTTCGCTACTAAGTTTAAAATGTGATTTTTCACAGATGCACCAATCAATATAACATCGTTATTGGCGGAGAATTATCGAGAAGAAAACACGCCGTTCTCACTGAGCTGTTCATTTTTTTCAAATCCTGAATCAACTGTATATTGGAAATATAACGGATCTTTGATTAAAGACACGTCTTCTAGATTCAATGAATCTAGCTTTGTGCACGAGAAACGCATTGATCGTGCTATCACTAACAGCAGTATACAAGTCAATGCACTTCAAAGGCAAATGAGAGGCGATTATGAATGCTTTGCTGAAAACCATCAAGGATTACTTGGCCTAAAAACAACACTGATTGTTAACTGTAAGTTACTCTTTTTTGAATATAGTAATAATATTCAATTTACTGTCCTGCGCCTAAGTTGTAGTGTACTCAGATTTTTCTATAAACTATGGTGATGGTCTTTTGTTTATACCATCCTGAAGACTGTATAAACATACGGATAATACAAAAGTTGTTGGAACGTTGCTCACATTTATGACGCAAGCGAATCTCTACGCACCACTGTGTTGGATAAGCACTACTGTGGTATTTTTTTGCGCACTGCGGTGGTATTTTTTGCATACAAGATCCACCACAGTACGCAAAAACTACCACCATATCAAGCATTATAGCCCACAATAGTAGTGTTATCCACCAAAATACGAAAAAAAAATACCACCACACTAAGCGTCATTGCCCACCACATCAAGCATTATAACAAAAGCAGTAGTGCACATCCACCGCAGTATACAACACCATCATTCTATGCACAGAATACCAACACAGTAGTGTGTATCCACCACAGAAGTGCACATAGATTCGCTGTCGTATTGCTTGCCAGGGGAATCTTAAACCAACCTTGAAGATGCTTTTAGAAAATGAGTACACTTATAAGTTGTTCTTATCAATCTTCCAGATGAACCGACGTTCAAATCTCAAGCCGTATCAAAAGTCATCTTGGATTCAAAAGAAGACACGTCTTTGTCTTGTAAAGTTGAAAGCAGTCCTTTGTCAACAATAACATGGTTGAAAGATGGCCAGCAGATACAGAATAATACCAAAATACTTATAACTGAAAATTTGCAATACAGAGACAAGTTTAAAGCAATTGTGATTTCAAAACTCCAGCTTTTTCTGGTTGATAAATCCGACACGGCAAATTACTCTTGTAAGGCAACAAACAAACTAGCAACTAAATATCAAGAAACGAGAATAATAGTCCAATGTAAGTGCTATTTCATTATACTTTTTGACTGTTTTTGCTGCTCCCTTTCACTGGTATTCGAAGTTGTGGTACTTTTTCTTACTCTACCTCATGGCAGTAATCAGTGACAATTTCTGTCGCGATGCCTACCTAATAGTAGCTAGTAATCAGTAATAATTTCCATAGTTGAACCCGATAATATCGAAACAACGGTATGATAATCGTGCGACTTATTCTTCCTAATCTCACGGCCATGGCAAGATAATAGATTCTCATGTCAAGCATTTGGGCACTAACAGTGGATATATTCGTAAGGTCAGTCGGTTAGCTGTTAGTTTTTGCTTAAGGTAATAGCTATCGCAGATTCCATTTCAGACCGCTCCCGCTTTCCATGAAATCACCTAATACCATTGTGCGATGTGATAGTATAACCAGTTTATGAAAACCTGAATTACAACGTAGACACCTACTCATATAAAAAAGCCGTTTACAACGCTATGGTGGCCTATCAATGTCATTCGATTTCTTTACTATCAAATAGAAAAATGTCAAACGAAGCTAAGAAAAATTAATTCAAAAAGAAAATTAATTTTATTGAAGAATAAAACACATTCAAAAGTAAAAGAAATTTTAAATTGAAATTGAAATACTAAAACGAAATCAAATCAAAGTTTATTGGAAGTCTAACGCCTTTTCGCTGGGGTTATAGTTACCCGTTCTTAGATCAGATAAGTTCTTTCTCTTTGGTTGTTGCCATTTCAGTGAATTCTAACATTCCGCAGTCAAGGTCCTAGAGCCTCGTCAAAATCTAATTTTCCTTTTTATATTTTTCTAGATTCAGCAGAGATAACAACAAACTTTGACTCGCACCAGAACTTGACGGAATCATCAACGCCATTGAATTTCACTTGCATTGTTGAATCACATCCTCCTTCGACCATTCAGTGGTTCAAAGACGGTTCTCCATACCACTATAATGTCACCACAATAACTGTGATGTCATCTGATAGCAAGACTGTCTTACAAAGCAAACTTAGCTTTCCAAACGGAATCAAGAGGAAGAATTTTGGATTATACATTTGCAGAGCAAGTAATTTGCTTGGAAATGCTTCGAGGAGTACTGATGTCAAAGTCTGGTGTAAGTTTATGTTTTCCTTTTATTATTCACTCATTATTTACCTTGTAAGACAATGCAAGCGATTCATTTCATGTTCATCAAAGAATTGCATAAGGTGTTATGAATTATGGCTTTTTGAGCTCATTTTATGCTTGAAGAGAAAATTTTTTGACGGTTTGAGGAGTTTTGAATAAAGGCAAAGGAAGACATTAAGTGAAGGAAAATGCTTGCTTTGCATGCAGTCGTTTGATTGATGTAAACATGAAGTTCAGGTTACTGACTGCAAAATGAAAATTAATAAAAAAATGTGGGAGTTTGTGAAGCATCTGCATCTGATAAATTAGAATTTATGAAATTCGAAATGGAAATGTTTGTTGTTGTTGATGGGATTTTCCGCAAAAAAATACCTAATTATGCAAATGAGAACTTCAAGAATCTTCTGATTGGACGAAAATCCAATTAGCTATATACTATGGACCAGGAAATTTTGATTGAGGCTGACTGTTCTTCAATTTTCGCCGTTTTTTTGCCTGAAATGATCTTAATCTGTTCTTAATTCCTTGGTTACTTAGATAGCGATATTGTTCGATAAATATCTGGGGTGGTACTAGGTTTGTGTAAAAGTGCAGTATTCTTGTCTATTTCTTTGTCTGCTTTCTTTTTACGTTTAGTTTGACTGTCTTACTTACATATTTAGCTGATATTCTTAGCGCTTTTGAAAAGGCCAGCCTCAGCTTGTTCTTAATTTGTTCTTAAAATCTGGGCAAAATTCAGGCTCGTGTTCTTATATAATTGTTCTTATGAAAAAAGAGAAAAGAAATCATTCAAATGTTTACAAATTTCGGTATTGCTCTTCATTGTCATATCTTTGTTTTGCACTGACAGTGACTTCAATGTTTATTTCCTCATATTTGTGGCTTAGGAAATCTATTGTTACGCTTTTGGCAGGAATAAGCGTCTACAGATGCATACATTCATACACACGTGCGTTCCACAAACACCTCCTCAATATGTCCTTCGGCAAAAGAAGGGTGAAGCATAGTTAAATTATTATTACCACAACTCCGAAATCGTTGACTAGCTAATAATCGTTTAAAACTTGGTTATGAAATTAGGCAATCCGCACTAAGCAAAGAGCAAATTCTCTTTATTTATAATCCGCCTGTCTTTTTTAGATGGTCCAGAATTTCACTCTAACCTCTCTGGTCAAGTCAATTTAACAAAACAGTTGTTTATTTATTCTACGTTGCTTTGAATGTCGAAGTTATGTTTGTAAAATTTGGTATGCGATGCAGGGGCTAGCCACCCCTGAATGGGTGGCTAGCCACCCCTTTGATGTAGAGAAATTTTTTCACTGATAAAAGTTGCGATTGGGCCACTTAATAGTTATAAAAGCAACAAGCATGTCATGTATGCGATGCATTTACTAGCCGTTCATTCAGATCCATATTGGCAATTTCACCACGGTTAGGAACTGAGTCAACACGTAAACTGCAGCATACAAAATATATAATAGGTGAATATCAACAAAATATCGATTTAAATTTTCATAAATGTGTAAAAGATAGCATATAAACAATGAAATGCGTATAGTTTCTCTCTAAACCATTTTTGCTTGAAAAGGGCGTTTTCTTAAACGAAAAGGGCATTTCCTAAAACTAAACGGGCGTTTCCTAAAAGAGAAAAAGGCGTGATCACAGAATTACGCTGGGGGCTCTAGACCCCTAATTTCCACAAGCCACCTCCCTTCGTTGAAACGTGGATCAGCCCCTGCTTCAAAATTTATCACATTTAAAGATGGTCTTCGCATGTTAAACAAATATTTACGTGTCCGCTTGCTTACCAGAAGAGTTGTATGTCGAGTTCTTGTTTTTGACAACTCTACTGCTGGCTGTTTTGACTCGTTTTAGGTATCACTCGCTCGGCAGTTACTTTTGGGACGTATACCTACCAGCTTCTTTACTGCCACTGTGGTTTTTCTCTGCAAGAGAATTTCTTTTTCTTATTCCAGTTTTTTTTAAACATCCCAATTAATACAACTCGGACCCTCCATTTTGCGTAATCATCTATAGATAACGAGAGAAATGCTTTTACACTTTGTAATTTGTGCTCCCTATATTGAATTTCGACAAGACCATCTTTATCAAAGAGGTTTCTTGTGTTATTAAATCTATTATGTCATCGATTCGAATAAAGGCTCGTGTTAGGCAGGGCTTTTATAAGAAGGAGAGCTTTAAAAGAGACATTATTCACGTTTTAGAGTTGAGACGTTTAACAGCAGAGAGTACAGCTAAAAGTGGGGCGTTTATAACATAATTCAAGTTTTAGGGAGGGCGGTTTACAGAAATGGAACTTTAAATCGAAGCAATGCGGTATCCAATTCAACTTTTTTCTCTGCTGTTCAGCTTATTCACGGCCTAAAAAGAAAACCAGAGATGACCAAAGTATTCTTTGTTTCAGATCGCCCACAATTGTTAGTGGCCTCTTCAAATTTGACAGCAAATAAATCCAACGAAGTTTCCCTTCATTGTCATGTTGATGCGAATCCCACCATTGTTGATTATGTGTGGACAAAAGATGGCCAGCGTTTAAATCATAACGGACAAACATACACGATAGCATCAGCGGAGGTAAGGACATTTATTCATTGAATTCAATATTAGAAAATGCGAAATGGAGCCCTTGCCTACCGGGAGTACGGTAAGTTTTGTCCAACCATTGTTCGTTATAGCAAGATTTTTGGGAAATAGATCAAAAGCAGGTGTTTTGTCTCAAAAGGGCGGAATATTGTTTTAATTCCCTGCCCCAAGCACCTTTGATACCAAATTTTTTCACTAACTTTGTAAGCACAATAACAGTAGTTGCTTGGGATAATTGATTATAGCGGTTGAAACCGCTGTGGGGACGAACATTCAGCGAGCGGTCAGTAGAAATTGGCCGAATTCACCGTTATATATTTGTTGGTAGATCCTTAAGGACTCCAAATTTCCTTCCTACATCTGCTCTGCGTTACATATGTAGTATAAAGAGGTAAAGCACAAGACACATTTCGGAACGACCAATTTGTTGCCAGCATGCTTCGGAATGCAGCCCTTTTAATTTGTTTTCGTAAACAAGAGCAGCCTTTCTTACGAGCGTTATCTGTTGCGTTGCACGGACCTTTCTTTTCTTTTCTGCCAATTCTCCTCCTCTAGAGCAGGTTATTATTGAGGTAAGGGTCACTTTTGAGGGGAGAAATTCTAATGGCCATTTTGAGATAACCCTACCCCTAGCTGCTTCAAAATGTCATGGTGATCGCCTTGCAGGCTACAATACTGCTAATGACATTGTGCTAACTGCTTTACATCTTAAGTTGAATGTTCAGCATCATCACTGTAGAGTCAAGATTATGTTCCCGTTTTTCTGCTGTTTGCAAGTGGTTTGAAAATCCATTTTATGGAAAAAAGATACTCCAAGATCTATTGCACCAGTCCCATAAAATTGATTTGCAACAAACGCAATTTTTGTGCAGGCTTGGGCAGACTCTTAGGCCCTAACCAAACGATCAAACATTGCTTGTCAAGCATTTTAAATTTGTTTGTCAAGCAAAAAGATTTACCATTTGACCATGTTGCAAAACATTGCAAATAAAAAAAAATGCGTTTGCATCAAGCAAAAAATGTTTTTGACCATTTCAAAAACACTGTGCCACAAAGAAGACAACTTTTCTTGCTAAGAAATGTTTTTTGGCATATGGCCAAACGGTCAAACATTGCTTGTAAAGTAAATCTCATGTTTGACCAACAATGTTTGATCGTTTGGCCAGGGCCTTACATATTCTTGGTTTGGTTATTTCTTTGTTTAAATTGCAGAATCTATCCACCGGAACCTACAAATGTACACCAGTAAACAGCATTGGTTCTGGTGAACCAGTCACTTATGGACTACTTGTGAGAAGTAAGTATCTTATGCTAGTCTTTGCTAAAAACATGATGAGACTGGTAAGCATTGTCTGCTGCATTACCCATGCAGTTTTCCCACCAAGATATATAATTGCTAGTTTCTTCATCCGTAAAGACTTATACTCCTCAGTGCCACATTCTGCACCATTTTCGTACCAGTTTTGCACCGCTTCCTTGAAAGCGTTATCTGAAGAAGGCCTGTATGCCGGTGCGAAATATTAGTATTTCAAATGAAATTTTGTGTCTGTTCTCCGCTTCTTGTCATTTCACGGTCTTTCTTATTCAAAGTTATTTACATTTCTTCACCATAAGCATCTAGCCGATCCGTCGAACAGAGTGGTCTCACAGAAAAGCTTCTTATTGCTTGGCCCCAGTTACACTATGCCGGCATGCCTCGTCGCGTCTTCAATTTTGTATCGGATTGGGCTTTCAGTTAAACTATGAGGACTCAATCCGTTATATGGCGCTCCGCAAATGGTCTTGAAAATCATGGTGCTCTTGAAGTGATACGAAAATAAAGACGCGACGAAGCGGCACAGTGTAATCATGCAAATCCGATACATGACGCTCCGAAACCTTGTTCTTTTTATTGTTTTACAAAACAAATGCGAAGCAAATCTGCGAAGGAGCTACCGTTGCGTCTGAGTGTAATTGCAATGATCGCCACAGAAGTCATTGTGCTGGACTCGTGTAACTGCTTGGCAATATCCTATGACGGCACGAAAATCAAAACGTGACTGGGGCCTTACTGCCTAATGGCTTTCTTTGGAGTCAGTTTTTAAATCTTGTCATGTTTTGCCACTCCTAACATCAACAAACAACAATAAAATACAACGTATGGTCATTTGCAACACGGAAATCTGTTTAGCCACCAGTCGAATGCACGATAAAAGCGTACACCTTTCACGGGCTATTTTGATGTTTATTAATGACAACCAAGTAATTTGGCTTGTACTGTCAGACCCAAATGTACACCAGCTGATCAAAATGCTTATATATATTTCGAAACGCAATGTTTATATGCAATTTCTAAACTCATTTTTTTGCTTTTAGTTCCTCCAACCTTCACAGCAAGAGCTGATTGCAAGCCGAATCGTGTTACGAATATGATGACATGCAGTTGCTCAGGACAAGGAGTGCCACAACCTTCTCTTTACTGGACAAAAGATTCAAATAAAACTACAATTGCTTCTGGTGGCAATTTTCAAAAAAGTCTTTTCTCGAAAAGAATTGACGGAAGATATCACTGTCATCTGCGCAATATTCTAGGGGAAGTTGTCAGTACTAGTAATTTTTTCTATTACAGTAAGTAGTTTGAATTGATTTTTGTATACTTGCTCTTACGAACGATAACATTAGGAAAGACGGAACGACAAGAAAAGCTTTCAGTGGCCGTTACAATGGCTCAACGGCTATCCGAGAAGTCATGTGAAAATTCAAGAGCACTGAAAGGGCTCAGCTATGCAATCTGTTTAAATGCTGTTCAAATGCAATATTATCGGAGTTAATTATGCAAAGGCCACGCGTAGCTTTTCTTACAAGGAACCAATACGATTCACGCATATTTGTGAGACTTCACGTGCGGTTGCGTTCGCCTTTTTCCAAAGATACAGTAATATTTTCTGAATTCTAAAAAAAGTAGACTTCAGAACTCAAAAGTAGACTTCAGACAGCTGGCGTCTGGAATCGGAGGCTTCTGATTACAGACGCCAAAAACGCACTTTTTTGACAACGGAGGATTTCTGAGAAGTTGATTTGAAAATAATTTCTCTGCCAAGTCTGTGACATCTTTCAGCTCTACAGTTAGGAGAGTTTAGAGCCTACAAAGTCTCCGATTTCCCTTAAAAAAAACGGGCTTTCGATCCCTCGGTTTTCTCCAGAAAAAAGAAGATGCAGAAAAATATCACGAAAGAACGCTCTCCAAATACATATTGGAGCAACTTAAGCTCCGCTGGTCTAGATAATTTCATCCCTTCAAATCAACTATGTTTGCTTTGAATTTTCCCAGTGATCTCCCTGAACCTATTGAATAATATATATATTCAATGTGGTCATCTATTCTACCTTATTTCAACAGTTACGCCCACATCGGATTGGCAGTCTTGGAGCAAATGCAACGTTACTTGTGGTGATGGATACCAAACACGACGGAGAACTTGCAATATTCAAATCTGTACTGAGCATCTTTCTGAGACCAAAAATTGCACAATTACTTGTGGTAAGTAAAGTTTCTTGAAAATATTCGCTCATGCGATGCCTTTCAACAAGAAATATTCACTGATTTAAATACCACTAGCTAAATCTTGTACAGTTTTTTTTTTTATAAGCAACTTGACTTTCGTCCAGCCCTCAAAATTGCTTAAAATTTTAGACATTTCAGCCCTCAAAGTTGCTTAACATTTTTTGTACCTACTAACGACCCCTGACTTCGCGGGTCAAAATCGTCATCTGTTAGGCCTACAACATGACTTTTGAGAGACAGTAAGTGGAAAAACGTTAGCTAACGAACTTCAACATCCAAAACATAAGAACGAAGAACAATTTCCTAACACAAGAAAGGGAATAAACTTGGTTGTCTGACTTCTTAGTTGCTTACAGTAACTCAATTGAGCCCTCCAGTTGCTTAATGTTAAGGTCACTTCAGCCCTAGTTGCTTATTGAGCGGTTGCTTATTTAAAAAAAGAGTGTTTATTGTTACCGCTTTCTAGAATATAGACATAAGCAACTCTAATTCTTAAAAGAGTTAATCTCATAATGTATTTTGTTGAAATCAGAAATCATTTTTCTCAGTGCAGCATTTAACAAGTTTATCTTTCTTTTTCTTTTTAGTCCCACCAGCGAAGCAGAAAGATAGTAAGTTTCTAACTAATTTATCAGGAAATTTAAATAATTACTAAGGAGCATACCACTACCAAATTTCATGCTCAAAAATTGAATTTTGACTTTGGTACGAAGGTTTCTTGACCGGGTTCCGTTTTTTGGAACACCCTGTATATAATAACCAAGGAATGTTAGGTGACAGGAAGCATAACTTATCACTTATACAACTGATTAATCCTACTTATGACTGTCCCTTTGTAATCGATTGATAAATCTACGTGTATGTCACTACTACTACTTCCCCTTTTTGGATTACTGCAAGTGCTGTTGTAGCTACTCGTACTGACTGGCACTGGAAATACTGCAACTGCTGCAACTACTGCAACTTATACCACTGTGTCTGTGCCAATACTCTTTCTGCTCCTCTGCTTTCACATTTTCCTACTGCAGCTGCTGTCAACCATACATTATTCCCGATTCATGTAACTCATGCTATATTTTCTGTTTATAGAACCTTGGGCGATTGCTTTGTATGTTCTCATACCAGTTTGTTTCGTTTTGCTTGTTCTTTCTATTGTTTGGCTGGCACGAACAAACAGGTAATTTTATAATTTTTACAATGCCTTCTTACGTGAAACATGTTCATCTATGAACAGCATCATTTGTCATGTCATTAAATATTTTGTTGTTTGCTTGTTTTTTCATAGAAAAGGTATTATTACATGCTGTTAGCAGTTGGCCCAGGTACTATATAGCTATAAATAGACGCTTCCGCAAAAGATTGCCGCCGTTTTTGCCTACTGATTTTCAAAAGGAATTCTTGGAATAATTTCCTTAGTTACGTACTTTACATAGCTGCAGACATTGAAATTGTAGCTAAGGAAATTATTCCCAGAATTCCCTTCGAAAAACCTTAAGAAAAACATGGGATTGACAGAAACGGTGGCCATCTTTTGCGGAAACCTCTATTCCCGCATTGTGCTAGGAATCTCTCTGTGATGTCCAATTTGAAGCATTTTGTTTGCACTTTAAGTGATTCTAATCCAGAAATGAAAAGCGTTTTTGGACTTTAAAATGGGGCTGCTGTATATTACTGAGATTGAATATGTACTTTTGAAATTTTAACTTAATTTGACGAAGATTTTGTGTTTAGATTTGAGGTGTTATAGCGAACGATGGTCAGCTTCACGAATGCTGCTGATATTAATGAATAACTAATTTTAAAAAAAACTTTGTCACTGCTTATTTGAACAAGTAGCTACAGGGGGGGATTAGAATTTTCTGTTGACCTCGCCGTTTTAATTTTGCTATGAATTTCAGCATTTCAGCAGAGCCCTTTTTATACAACATTGTTATTAGAAAAGAGATGAAAAAAGTTGTTTTATATATCTCAATCAAAAGAGTTGGTGATGGAAGAGGTTTTTGATAGTTTTGTGAGAGGCTTTTAATACTTCAAGGAACAGTGTCTTCGTGATTCTAGAAATTAAAACGTCTTGCAATAAACATTTTTATCACTGCACAAAGTGGTTATTACTGCACTTTAAAATCAGGTAGGTACTAATGTTTGAGTTTCTTTGTCACCAAAGTGCAAAATAGAAACTAGATGCTGTTTGAATTTTATCGCCTGTATCATATAAAACTAGTTATGTTTTCTTTTTGAAACGCAGAAGAAAACCAAGAGACGATGCTGTCGTGATACCTGTGAACGGCAATCTCACAAAACCACCCTCAGTACGCAGTGTACCAACTAGAAGAGACATATACCTACCAGAGAAAAGCTTTGGCTCTATCAACCCAGCTTATTTTGTGGAAGAAAATGAGCTACAAAACCAATCAATGGACATAACTAACACAGAAACAAAAGAAATGGAGATTAAATTTGATAAAGAATCATTAAATGAGTCTTCTACTGACAAAAGCGACGAGCAAAATCAGGCCGAAGAAGAAAGCCTAAAACAATCTCCTTCGCTTGATACTTCAAAGAATGAAATCAACAGTAAATCAAATGAAAATGAAGAGTATCAAGATGCAGATGAGGTTGATACCTATTTAGGACCTGATGGCCAAACAGTTTCGTATTCTTTTTACAACGAATTAAGCACTGCTTTATAGGTACAGAATAACCTTTCTAGTACCCTACTTATCCCGCTTAAAAGCGCACCATTATTTCAAGTCGCATGCGCCTATATCGTGATAAAGATGTAGTGCGATTACAAGTGAACAAATTGTTCATGTAAGCACCCATAGAAATCAAAAATTCCAAAGGAGAAATGCTCCTTTTAAAATTTATTTATTAAAATTTCGACTGTATGTCATTTGCTTTTATGACAATTTTACTTTAATGTGTAGATACCTGATAGCCCTGGTTCAGTCTGTCAGTTGTATTCTCTGGGGCATGCTTAACAGAATTTTTGCAACCAGTTAAAGTTTTCGTGTTAAGGAATACCCCAACACATCGCAGCCCGAAAAATTTAATGGATTCCGTTGAAAACAAAATAGGATAACCTTGGAATAAATTTCAGTTGATAAAACATTGATTTGATGAAAATCTAGAACGCATATTGGAACAAATCACTCTTTCGTTTAGAGCATGTTCTGAAATTTGCTACAGGTTGGCAAGAACCAGGTGTTATCGACCTGTTAGTCCTCAGGGATCGCGGAGACGGTGGGGCTTGGGGAGATAAGCCCCAATACTTCGTCTAAGAGCAGGGGCGTAGCTACTGGGGGGTGTGGGGGGTGTCAAACCCCCCCCCCCCAATATTTCCAAAATATTGAAAACATTCGGGCAAATTTTCGATAACATCTTTTTAAATTATGGAATTAAATGTAAATACTCATAATTGACATAACTGGCGATTTGGACATGTCAAAGCTTGCCAGTTTGTGGGTCACTGCTAAGTCACGCAGACTCACTTTTAAGATATAAAATGTTGTTAAAACTCTAAAAAAATTAATTATTCACTCAAAGCTATGTTTTCATCGGATTTCTCATTTATTGAACTTTCAGGACTTTTATGGGAAACGAGAAAGTTCGGGCAATTTTATTGACACCCCCCCCCCAATATTTCAAGTATAAATACGCCCCTGTCTAAGAGGTTAGTTAAAATTGGAATCATTTTCTTGCTTAGATGGTTTAGTGGAATAGGTCTCATTGCTCCGACAAATGAGGTTTTCTCTCTTTAATTTTGCGATGCATTGACCAGGAACAGCTGACATATCTTGCAACATTTTAGAGATATTATATGCATTGGAAACTAACGATGGCTGAGATTTGGACCGTTTAGTCGATTATGGCTGTTCGATTCGTTACGATTGTTGTACGCTAATTCTAAATGTGATTTTAATTAAAAGTCTAGATGTGTTTTGAGCCTGAAAATTTGTTCCTTTATCACTGGATGCAGCGACAGGATTTCAACACAGAAGCAAAACAGAGATGCATTTTTGGCAATCAAAGGGGCTTGGCATCAATAAGTTTTCCTCTGGAGTACTCTAGGAGCCACTTTTCATTTTAGCCCAAACAGTTTTAAAATGCTCCACAGTCCCTGGTTTGTTAACTACTATAATTGCACACCCTTTCTCTGTGAATTTCCACCTTGCAAGTTTCGAGAGATGTACCTGTCAAAAAGCAACAACGATTTTTTTCAAAATAATTGCAAAGGCACTATAGGCACTTTTAGTAATTAAAGAATGTAATTGTAAACAGCATTTTTAACTGAGTCTGACTCAACTGAAATTAAAATGCCAAAATTAAGTGTAATGTCCTTATTCCATCAATTTACTTGTATAGTTTCCTTTTATTGTGTTTTTCAATTTAGAATATAGCTAATGTAATTTTTCGTGTGTCTGAAACGTAACATTTTTGTAAAGCAAAAATCTATTTGTTTTTAGGAAACTTTTTAGCTATATAATTTGAGATTAAACTCAAAATTCTCAACTCGGTAGGTTTCCTAAATAAATTTTTATTTTTTGCGATTTTTTTTAATTTAATGTAGTTTTTGAATTATAAAATCCACTTAATGATAGAACGAAAAATCTTAGTTACTAAAACAATTTCAAATTTTCTTTCACTCATTTACTTCAATTAAGGAAATTTTCAAATATTGTAGTGAATCTTATTTTCCGTACTTGGATGCCTATGCGTAGAGGAAAATGTTTAAGTCTCCTTTTCTGGGTGGTCCCCTTGCCTGAGTATACCATGTCGGGGCTGCCATGTGGTTATAAAAATTAATTTGTAACACTCTCATTGACGTTTACAAGATTTTCCGTCCGCCCTCCAGTATCTCTATGCTTGAAAGTTACCGGCAATAACTTTGCGGAACGTCTTTTTTTTACACAGGCAAGCGGAAAAACAGGGTTTACACTACAAAACCCCGTTGGGCTCCATTTTCAATTTTCATAGCGATTCTCCCTGCGTAAAATCGCCCAACATGCCCCTATGACGACAGAACACATGCCATCACTCTAACTCATGTTGGACAACTGGCTCAAAAGCTCTGAGGGGCATGCCCAAATTCCTAGTGCTTCTGAATTTAGAATTTGCTGTTGGCGCATTGAGGTTAAGGTCATTTAAAGCCTGCATTTTTGTAATAACTTTGAAAATCTTTTCAGCTTAAAATGCATTGGTTGGTGATTTGCATCTAATCTGAGAAACGCGCACGTTGAGATTTTTTACATCACATTAGACATTGCTTGATATCATTCATCAGGAGCAGACCAAAATGTGATGTGGCATCATTGTGCATTAGTAGAAAATCGTTGGCAAATTGCAATGGCATGTCGCTGTGCAGGATTTCACGTTGCAATTCACATAGCCTTGCCCCAAGTCTTTTTTCTCAATATCCTTCTCCAAAGGTCCATTACTTTGTGAAAGAACGAAATTTCTCGGAGTCTTTCATGGAATAGTGTGCCTTAGGAAGGAGAAGGTTATTGAGAAATAGACTTGGGGCAAGACGACAATTCGCCAAGCGTGATATTTCCTTTAATGCATTGTAAGTTGCAAAAACAGTTATTTTCCTACGAAATAGTCCGGGCCGAGCGTCGACAACTCCATTTGTTCTCGTCAAAAGCTCCGTTCTTCGGTTCTTGCATCTTTTCATGAGTCGTTCCTCAGCATCAGCGGCACCCATAATAGCCTCAGATGTGTCCTTGATTCCTGACATGTACAGATTTGCGGTTGAAACATCCAGAGAATGCTGTGTACGAACTTGAAACTAATCACTCATCTAACAAGTCTGTTTGAGCCATATTGGAGATATCGAACGTCAAAACTGTGGCCTGCGTGCAGCTTCAAAGTTCAGAGTTCCTAAAGTCAAGTGAAGAAAGAGTTGGTGTAGATTACGCTACGCTAAACTACAGTACATTTCAAGACACTACGCAGTATTATGCAATGCTATACTACACTACCTTACACTACACTATGCAACGCTACGCTGCACTAGCTTACACTACACTACATACCTTACACTACGCTACGCTTACATCACACTTCACTACTCTACACTACACTACTCTACATTACGCTACACGTGTTTTATTTTTAAAAAAAGTTTTTTTGGGCTAGTATTGAAACTTTTTTAGATACTTCATATTTTCAAAGCTTTCTTGTGACTTTCTTAGCCAGAATTTTGGAATGTTGTCTTTCTGCGCAAGCAAAGTAAAAGGCATACTGTAAAAATTGCACGAATACCACGTTTTCCATAAAAAATAATCAATACTCGTTTAAGGTAATAGCAAGATGAACAATTTAAAAAGAGCGAAAATAACATATAGAACATTTAATAGAGAAAATACAAAGCAGAATGTTCTTATTTTTCAAGAATTCAGTATCGAAGTTTCTTAACTTTTTAAGATGTTGAGCACTATTTCCTTGTAAACCATTTTCTTTTAGGAAAAACGTGTACACTACCTTACACTACACTACACTACTCTACGCTACACACTACAGTTGACACGAGGAAAGTTGAGGCTGCACAATCAGGTTACAAAACTTTAGCTTGTATTCTAGCTGTTTTTTGTTTTATTGAAAACCACTTATCTACGAAACCAGCTTTACATTTGTTATATTTAAAAATAAAGTGACTTCGGAGCGTTTGAAGTCTCGTTATTGAAGAAGTGAAATTGATTTCGTTTTCGAGAAGATGTTCTATAAAACAAAAAATATTTTCATTAAAAAAAGATTAATTCATAAGTTTAGATATCAAACTGTTTTATTTTTGTATGAGCTTTTGTAGATCATCAGCAAATTTTATAAGCAAACAACTTTGATTTGTGAGACTTATGAAATTAAATCTGTTCAGATGGTTAAATTATAAAGAGAGAGAGTTTTCTTCCACTGGAGTTATCAAATGTGAGAAAATTAAAAAACCGCTGTTGAATGTTATTATTCTAGATTGACTTTTGCCCTTAAAACCTCGTTTGCACGTTGCCGGTTCCGACGTCCTGCAAGAGTCGTGCCGTGCCAGAGAAATAACCTAGCTCAGGCTAACATCTTAGCACGACCCATTTTGCCGTGGCGCACGTCAGTGGCTCGAAAATAGCACGGCTTTGATATTCAGACGTCGGGCCACTGCCGTGCCGAACTTGTCAAGTAGTCTAAGCCACTCATCTCATTTGCAAGCCCGACTAATAGAATTTGTAACTGAGGCCAAATCGCCAAAGGAGTACAGAGAAAATGAAGACGTCTGAAGGGGTCTGAACTGAATCAATTGCCGCGCTATAGTCATGGTCGTGCCTTTGGTCGAGCCTGTATCTTGCCAGAATATTGCTGGCTTGAAACTCGAGAAGTCCTTAAAAATGATGAAAAAAGTTTCTTATTGAGTGTATTTGTCGACAAAACCACTCTGAATTAGGCCCTGCCCGAAACACAAACCATGAGGATTGAAGGAACTCCGCTTATTGTATTATTTTATATGTTCTTTATATTTAGTCATTCACTCTTGTTTTCCAAGTTTGTTTCCGTTAGAGAGCACGATGTACGCAACTTTTAATAGCAACCGTTGATAATAAAGTCTGGAGATCTGTTGAAAATTAAACACTTTTCCGCTAGATAAGGAAACTTTATAAACTGTTTTCGCTAGGTCAACTTCAACGTCCCATTTTCTGATGGATTTTCAAATACACTTTTTAGGCCGTTATCTCAAGAACGATATCGTGCATTTCCGCTGCACAAAGAGCGGTGCTAACAAATTTCAACTGAAATATATAGCTTTTGACATGCTGAATTCAAATTTTTTTGTTCACATTCTCAGAAACCCGCAGTTTTCGAAAAATCCCCTGCAAAGTTACGAAATTTTGACTTGGCGGCGCCCTTGATGTGACATTGATTTACATCGATAAGAGACCAAATATAAATGGCGCAAAACCCCGGGAAATATAAAGCCATCCCGGGAAAGGAAAAATGGCGGAAGCTAGTGGAGGGAAACAATGTCTTATCCACATTCCCAATAAAACAGGCGCTTTGCAAAAGTTTACTGTGCATGCCGCTACAAAAGTAAGAGAATTCTGTCGCCGGTGGGTTCATCTAGATGGAAGTCAGCAGATGTAAGTTCCAATTTCCTTCTCTAGTGGCTCTGCAAAGACAAAGTAAAATAAAATTACATCAAGGGGGGCTCTGCATTTATAAAATGCACACAAATTCAAGTTTCAAAACTTTGCTGCAAAATGTAATGAAAAGTTAACACATTATCGCTGGCAGACCAAGACAAGAAAGTATGAGGTAAATTTCTAAAAACTGTCAAACTAGAAGCTGCCGTAGTACAGCTGCTCATACCCCTGGCTCCACCATTAAACATGGTTTATTTCAGATGGTTCCATAAAATCTTACCTTATGAAGCAAAAAAGAAGCTCTGTCATTTCAAGATAATGACTCCAAAATGCAAAGGTTGGATTGTTCGCACTTTCTTTGGCAATGTAGGTGTCGTATTGATTGGTTATTCTGGAAAATGAGTCGGACTCCAATTCTTCTTGAAATCCATCTCCTGGATATGCATTGCATAGATTTTCGCACTCTTCAGCCAGAGAGACATCATTAGAGGCATCTGAATCGAGAAAAGCTTGTAAGCGAAGCTTTTGCAGTGCTTCAGTCATGACCTTGTGACAGTAGATACTTCTGTTGTAATGTTTGCCAGACATTGCTCCTTTAACTGAAGACTGTCCAATAATATCTGATTCAATAAGTATATCCTGAAAAGCAGATTGAATCAACACAATAGTACTAAGGTATACAATGTTTGTTAGTATTGTTAGTGACAATATGCTTCTTGGAATTACTTTCGGCAGGAAAGTATGTGCAAGGCTTGTACTATATGATATACTTTATTTCAATGCAAAACTGAGTACAAACCTGCAATCCAGCATCTCTGAACTGCCTTGCTATTGCACTTAGAAATGACATGATTGCATGGAAGGCTCCCAATCTCACCACGAATCTGTTCAGGAAAACTTCCTCCTTCCATCTGATCTGTTGAATCTTAGCATATATTGCTTCGTCAAAGACAAGAACAACACATTGCAGGGCAAGCTGATCAGCAATTTTCAGGCTTCTCTGTAGGACTGTGTGGATTGTTGCATATTCACTAGGTGAACCATCAATTATTGGTAGATATCTAATTTTTGAGGTTGGTGGAATTGCTGAACTCATGAGCAGAACATTAAAGCCAGACCAATCAGGAAGCAATCTTTGATTTGATTGGTGTGATTTCATTAGGATGTATGCTAAATCTTTTCTTTTGGAAGATCTTGCTCTGTAGATATGTCTTCTATGCTTATATTCTCAGCCATCTCTAGCAGCTTTGGTGACTTTTTTTCCCAATTGAGTATGGGATCAACTGTGTTGATGTGGGTCCCAGTGACCTGCTTCCTTTTTTCACCCTTTCATAACTCCTTTGGACTATTGAAACATCTTCAGATGCTTCCTCTTTCTGAATTATTATGCCTGCAACGATGTGAGTTTGTGATCTTGCCTCTTCATTAAAATCATCATTATCAAATACTAAGAATGTGAATTTATTAGGAGCAATGTCCTTTGGAATTGCAGCCTCTGATTTCATCGACAATTTGGCTAAATCAGTTTCATGTGTGAGTGTGGCTCCATGACTTGTGCAATGTCCAGATCCATTTAGTATCTTTGCAAGTTTAGAAGACCTTGTCAGCTGCCTAGTAGCCATGCTTAGGGCTAGTGACTTGGGGGGTTTGGCATCTACCCTCTGATGCTATATAGATAATATCTTGGCAAATTGACAATGTCTTCCTTGAATGAGAATCACTTAGTTTGACAAAACAGGATAAGTCTGGCTCATCTGAAAAAACCCAAGATCCAGCTCATGAAATTGAAAAGAGGCACAGGTACCATCCTGAATGCATTCTGTTCTGTTAAATCAACAGATTTGGGTGGCCACGGAGTGTTTAGGTCAGCTACACCTTCTATACAATTCCGCAAGGCTAAGCCAGCAACATAAAATTCATTGAGTGCTGTTGTTCGAGATGAAGATGGCATTTCATAATCCATCTCTTCATCGTCAGAATCGTTTTCAATTTCCTCGCTGTCCCTGTTCTGAGTTTGATCATCTGCCACATCCCCTGCCGAGAGCTCTTCTACATACACAAACTCACTTTGGTTTCTGTTCTTCGGTTGGTGAAAGACTAATTGTGGGAAATCCCTTTTAAGCCTTGCCTTTAAACGAAATGCACGGAAATTGGAGGCATCAATATTTTCAACTTCTTTTACTTTTTTCACAAACATTTCGTTTAAAATTTTCATTCTCAGAATTTCTTTTTCCTGAAGCAATCTAGGCGTGATAATGTTTCAACAAAAATCATCATAGCTCTCTTTGTAAACTTGATCATTTTTGGAGGTTTTGGATTCTTCACGAGTGACTGGTCGACAGTAATTCAAATGGCAATTTCGGTGGTAGCGCACTTCTTTTGCCACACAGTCTCTGTCTCTTATTTGCACTTAAATAGCTTCGTCTTTTTTTCTCTCAGCTGCACACCTCAGCAAGCCTCCATCAACTGTTTCAGCCAAGACCAATCTGTTCAGCTTTCTTTTTTCTGGTTGCCTGAACAAAAGATAATAAAATCATATATCTTTGACATCTCTCCAAAACCAAGCAAAGATATACTGTATTTGAAGCTTACAAATGGAAGACATTGATTTGCTCAGGAATGGGGGAATAGGAACATAAAACCAATGTGTAATTGAGACAGATAAGACTATTTATATGCCCATACCTTAAAAAGTTTCTCAATTGACGAGTCAACTAAGAGAAAATCATCAATTTCTCTGAATTATTTATATTCATCTAAAATATTCAATATTATCTTATGCTAGGGGGGCTGTCTCCTCGGTAAGTTTACCTATTGACAGAGCTCTGCCCTCTTAAGTAATTCCATGCATACAATTGTTTTCTCTGTTTGTATCTGTGTATTGTTATTCATTTTTTGTATCAGTGTATTAATTATCTGTTATATTATTATTATATCCTTGCAGTTTATTTATTTGTTTGTATAGTTAGCATTATTAAATTGTATGTAATGGAATTTAAAATGATATGAACTGAACTGAAATAAATTTCCCTCTTGAAAAGTTAATTAAAAATTAAAAACTTTTTTAATACATTCAGCCATGTATTTAAAATTTATTTGCCTTGTAGACCTACCTTATCAGTAATGTAGACCTCTTTCTTCTTGCATATGATGCAATGCTCCGGAAGAACATGCTTGCTTCTTGGTCTTTCTTTGGTATTATTCTGAGTTTCAATCATGCTGGATAGTCGCGATGATTTGCGAAAAGAAGATTGTTCGAGTAATGAATCAAGGCTTGGAGACAAATTTCCTTCTTGGCCTACTGGTGCAACCTCTTCTCTCCTCTTCTTGATTCTTCTCTCTACTCTCTCGACTTGCTGCTTGTCACAAAACCGAACATAACATTCTTTATGGTAGAATAGCTGTTCTTGTTCGTTGACGTTGGCAATTTTTTCAGGCCATGATTCAACATCGTCAGCGATTCTAGACGCAATAACTTGCTAACTTCCATCTAGATGAACCCACCGGCGACAGAATTCTCTTACTTTTGTAGCGGCATGCACAGTAAACTTTTGCAAAGCGCCTGTTTTATTGGGAATGTGGATAAGACATTGTTTCCCTCCACTAGCTTCCGCCATTTTTCCTTTCCCGGGATGGCTTTATATTTCCCGGGGTTTTCCGCCATTTATATTTGGTCTCTTATCGATGTAAATCAATGTCACATCAAGGGCGCCGCCAAGTCAAAATTTCGTAACTTTGCAGGGGATTTTTCGAAAAACTGCGGGTTTCTGAGAATGTGAACAAAGAAATTTGAATTCAGCATGTCAAAAGCTATATATTTCAGTTGAAATTTGTTAGCACCGCTCTTTGTGCAGCGAAACCGTTTTAAAGTTATGATAGCAGTTCACAGGTAACGGCCCATCCAACCATGACGGTTATCTTTTTCATATAGCGAACTATGTGGGTGAAGGTTGGGTGAAATGTTGGGTCAATTAAAACGGGTATTAATATTTGTTCCAGGGAAAAGCAAAAGCAGCAGGGGAAGCAATACCGGCAGGCAAGGTAAACGAAGGTCCCTGCCCCTTGGCGCTGTGTAGCTATCATTGTCTATCAACTGAGATCTGGTTATGTTTTTCTCATGGTAGGTACGAAAATCTGATTGAGCAGCACCTTTAAACGTTCCCTGTTCACCGTTCCTGTTTAGTTCGAATGACAAGATCAAACCGTGTGGCAAAATTTTATAGCCGCCAAATTTAAACGCTCCTTCGACCTATAGCAATCTGCTTTTTAAGGAATTTCTTTGCATTAATAGCTTCATCCAATCACAAGAAGGCGTGCAATGCAGGGAGGGATAACGATATCAACAAGCCCCCGTCACATATTAAACCACAAAAAAATTAGCCGACTAGCCGTGCATTTAGGTTTCAGCGAAACCAATGATAAAACTTTTCTTTGCCTTGAAATACAACGAGCGACAGATGTCTCTAATTAAGCCAACACAAGGGGCTTTCTTCCAGCTGGTTAATAAGGAATCAATGGCGATAATATATTAAATGACAATATAAATAGATGAATAAGAAATATATGTATTATTTTGGTTACTTGGTAATTGATGTTTGCCGTACATTTCACATTGTTTACTTTCAGCCATTCATGCATTTGCAATAGTCTGCAATAGTGAGGTCTAAATATTTGAGTTATCTGCTAATTAATTAAACGTGCTCAAAAAGCTCAAATTAATTGGCATTTTCAAAAAATTAGGAGTTTCTCTAATAAGGATGCGTGATGCAGATGAAATGACGCAATTCCCGGTTTTTTTATGTCAATATGCCATAATAACCAGTCATATACTAGAATCCTGCTTCCCCTAGCTAAGAATGGTATATATAGCCCTCACCCTTTCCGTTGTAAATGGTCAGTCCTGCCGTAACGCTAAACTATTGTGCATCCCTGCTTTTTACTTCATCCTTGACAAGACTGCAAAGTCATTAAAAAGAAGAATAGTAGGACAAGGAGAAGTATTTCAGAAGACGTCTTCTGCAATAGTCATTGGCCATTTCCAGTTTCCGTTAGGCAGCTGAAGTTAAGAGTTAAGCTTAAGCTTAGGTCGTGTGGGGTCGACATCTAGACGGGTGACTTTCCGAAAGGATGACTTGCCAACTCATTCTGCCGTCCTTCGGAGTGGAAAATAAACTAAGGGTCCCAAGCCTGGACGCGACATAGTGGGCTTAATTAGCTGAAGAACCTGGAAATAACAGCTTGCTAGAAAGATATTAAAAAATACTTCTTGTCTCCCGTCATTATTGTTTAGACATCCCTGACTTGTATATTTACTGTGAGTGCTTCTCTTCAAAGCCTGTAGTTTCTAATCTATCCGATTTATCATTGGACTGAAATCGGTTGGAGGTATATCGCAAATGAGTACAAAAAGGTTGGAATGAATGGATAGAGCTGTTTACCTTACCAAAGAAAAATAGTTGACTTCAAATTTTCGCGCTATACAAATAGCGTTCCACAAGTATAACATTGTCTTTTTCAGGTGACATGGCAGCTTGCGCTCAAACTCAAATTCATCAAATTTTATCAGAACTATATTAGAAAATTGTACCATAACTCGCTTAATTCGCAAAATTTAATGCACATATTTATATAAAGGTAAGGTTAATTCGTCAAAGATGAATGAAAAGTGAAATGCTATCTGTGTGAAATGAGAGTCCTACATCGTATAGGGTCATTACCTGTAGGCAAAGCGTCATAGCATTTTTTTCCCGAACTTGTAATTTCATCCATTATATTTTAAGCAGACCATATTGCATATGAATATTTTTACTTATCCGACTGGCAACTCGCACTTTCAAGATCTCAACTCGTAATTTTAATGTATCAAGCGCAACTTGCAATTCGTGTTTTACAAATGCACTTTTTCAGAAAAGTTGTACTGACCTCAGTTGATAATAGTAGCTAGGTTAAGTGTCAAATGGAAGACTATTACACCAAAGCGTCAAGAGCTGATCTTATGTAAAAGCAAACTTCAGTCAAACATATCGTGTGCGAGTGCGACTTGTTGACCTTCGTCCACTGCGCTTTCACTTTGTCAGATTTTTCCCGAGAGATTTGGTGAAAGCATGACTCTAGGGGTGAGAGTTGTTCGCTTATTCTTTGAATCTAAAAAAATCTGCTCGATTATAACTGTGACCTTTTCAAAGAAAACTTCATAGGTCACTTCACAGAGATCGGTTTCACTTCCAAAAGCTTAAACGTTTCTAGAAAATTTAATGTGTTTCAACAAGTCGTTTAAATATATACAATGGTTAAATTGATTTTTCAATAATTATATATAGCATTGTGTTATGGATGCATGATCTTAAAATCACAGTGCTTGAACTGGGTGTATACTTTTCTTGATTACATATTTCATCTTATGTAGCGTGGTCCATCGATACGCCACCAGCAGTATTGCATTTCTAAAGCAAACAGAACAAACTCAGAATAAAAGATGTTTGTTGCATCTAAGTAGCTAATGCTATGTGTTCCTTAACAATTCTAACCTAACATTGCTTTTTCATTTAAGTAATCAATATTATGTACATGTGCATAATCTCATGTACTGAAGAAGCTTATTGAAATTTAAAGTACAATACTCTATGAATGCTACCCCTCCTTCAATATTTACGCAATAATCAATCGAGAGTTTAACAGAGCACCAACCGGTATCGTCCACCTGTTATTTTATTTAGGTTCGGTTTGCTTGCTTGTCATCGAAATCAATCTGAGTCAACAAAAAGAAAAGCGTTTCTAAAGCAATAGCGTTCTTAAAAAGCATTAGTTTTAATCGTGTGTGTGCATGTTCGGAAGAATGACACAAACAAATTGATAGTTTATTCAAGATGACAATTTTGATGTTGGTTACTGTATACAGTTGAATATAAGAAAGGTAAGAAAAGTTGTTAATATTTTCAGCTATTTTTGTAGTGATTGAACATAACATAATAATATTAATGGTGAGTTATTAATTGGTATACTGTTTTACTGTTTGAATGCAAAGCTGCAGTACTTTATTCATGCATTAGAAGTATATCTAAGCACTGATAATGTATAAAAGACAAACCAGCGAAATAAATATAGCCTGCGAATGGGGTAGAAATTCAATTTTAATTCATAAGGAATCCTAGTCAGATATCGATACCCTATTCCAGAATTTTGAATAAGTGACAATAACAATTTAAGGTAAAGTAGAAAGGGAAACCATCTCTGCAGCAATTTTTACGTACTATGAAAGTAAATCAGTCATAATATCCGTAAGTCATTGCTTTGGAGATACAATGAAATTCAGGGCACTCCTCTAAAACAGCAAACCTTTCACTAGATAAGCAGATGCTTTACAAGTGACTCTTCAAGCCCCGTGTCATGTTCAATTTCTGAGGCATTATTTAGACGTCTTTTTGCTGCTAAGTAAGCCCCAATCAGAGGACTGTTCTTCTAAGTTATAGAGATGTTTTGATACTTGCAAAGAATTAGGGGTGCCACTAGTGGACGATAAAACTGAGGGCCCGTCCACGTCTATCAAGTTTCTGAGGTTCGAACTGGATTCTGTGAAATTATGAAATTACTTCTTGTTCATGATAATCTGAATAAGTCATTGGTGCTGTATAATAGAAGTATCAAAAAGTAGGGATGTTCAATACTTCCAATTTTATAAGTACTTTACTGGTAATACAATAGGCACTAGCAAAGAGCGGATACGAATGAATAGTGGAAAGTAAGTAGTTTGAAACACCAAAATGGTATAAGGAAAGCTGATTGTGTGAGAAGAAGATTTTGTACGAAGCAGTCTGCGCTGATAACAGGAAATGGCAAATGAAGTATGACCGAAGTATATATATTATTAATGTGAGATAAATCACGATTATCCTTCATGAATTCGTATTCTGCGTTATCAAGTCGAAACAATCAGTTATATGCCGGATTTAAAACGTATTCAGAGAGTTATTGGCTGAAAAACAACCGCATGACAATGCTGAGCGTGAGCGATAAAGCAAAAATATGACGTTCGTGATATCTTTCGGGCGCCTGACTTGCTGATGACGGCATGAAGTATTCATGAAGTACTGTGATAGCTTACTTTATAAAATGCCTATGCCTGAAGACATTGAAGGGTTAACTGTGACTTTATGAAACAAGGCTGTGATAGCTACTTTTTTTGCGTAAGAAAGACGAATGTTGTCTGCTGCCGCCGGCGTAAAAAGGGCTGAGCACGGTGCTGTTCTACTTTCGCAAACGCTTCCGCATGGCACCACAAGACGGATGCCAAACGCTTATTTTGCCGCCGGCAGCTATTACCGCTATATGTTTAAAAGATCTAAAAAATAGGAACAATATTTAACCTTTAAGGAAACATAAATATTTTAGTTCTTGCGGTTTTTTTATCTTGTTACGACAAATGCCAATTCTTTTTTTTGTTATTATACATATGTATACACCAACTGCGTAGAAAAGGTTTTAACTTGTTGACGATCTTTTGCTATTGTTAATTGTTGGTATTGATAGGCACATGTCCTTGCAATCGTCAAAAGACAACATGTTTTTGAATTTCAATTCAAGTGCCACTTTCCTTTCGACGAGAACATTTCTCATGCATGATTCATTTGCGTTTTGCCTCGAATTAATCAGCTAGCAACTCGTCTAAACCCTCACAATGAGTTTCACTTTGATGGAATAAAACCAGAAATCATGGAAAATCTATGATGGAATGCTATAATGCATCTTGACAATTGTCAGCTATTTATCATTTCATTTCTTCTTCATGCAGGAACGCAAACACTGTTGGCACAGACTATTTCAAGAGAACAAGACTAGATATGGCTATCAGTACCGTCGCTGTTGCATTCAAGTTCATAAGTTTATTAATACTAGACATTGTTGCTTTTGTTGGAAATTCCTTAATTTTGCTGTCAGGGCTATCTTCTTCAGATCTAAGAAAATTCAACAATGCTTTTATATTCAACATGGCAATTGCAGATCTATGTCAGTCGATTCTTATCATGCCATTCGGTCTTGCTTCAGTTTATTATCAGCGATGGCCTCTAAGTAATGGATTATGCAATGCAGTTTCCTTTCTGAAAGTAGTTGTTACCCTGGTGTCAGTCCAGTCTCTTGCAGGGATCAGCCTGGATAGATACTTTTACATCGTCAAGAGTAAGCAAGCGATGAACACAAAATTACGCTCAGCATTTTGCATAGCAGTAGTTTGGTTCAATGGAAGTATACTTGCGATTTCCCCTTTCTTTGGGTGGGGTGAACTTGGATTTGATGATGGCAAAAGCATTTGTACAATATTATTTTACAAGACTTTATCACATACGTTGACAGTATTTTGCATTGGGCTATTCGTGCCTGTTTGCATCATGGTGTTCTCGTATTACAAGATCTTCAAGCTAATGCATGCTAATGGTATGAAGGTTCGTCATGCAAAATTTTCGAAGAGGATTTCAAACAAGATGGATTCTGAAGTTGATGCTGCTGCACCAAACAATGTGACCCTTGCTGTTGAGGGCTTATCATCAGAGAAACCGAGCTTTTCGGATAGGAGGTTAATCTCAGCCGAAATAAGCTGTAGTAATCTAGAGCTGCAAAGTGCTGAAGATACATCGATAGGCCATGATACATTTGCAACTAGGATAACTTCAAAAGAATCAAATCATGAACCCAAACTTTCTGGTGGTGAGCTCAATGCAAAGGAACTAAAAGTTGATGCAGTTGTACAAGAAAGCGGGCAGTGTGTGCTAAGTCTGACAATAGTCAATAATGAGGAGAATGAAGATCAAGCTTCCAAAAACAACTATGTTGAGGGGGTGTCAGCAAGAGCTAAGGGTTTCATACCTGAGAAAAATCAGCAAGTAAAGAAGTTTACAAAAGTGGAGGAGAAGAAGTCGAGACACCAGCTAAGGACTCTTCTAAGCCATCCAGTTGGAAACATGACACAGAAAGAATTTAAATTATTCAAAACAATCATGCTTGTTGTAGCAGTTTTTTTAGCATGTTGGTTTCCATATGTTGTCTTTAACGTACTAAGAGTTACATCATTGGTTGAGGATAACAATACAATGGATACAATTAACATGTGGATGGGTTTCGCTAATTCATCATTCAATCCCTTGATTTATGGACTGACCAATCGTCAGTTTAGAAATGAAATCAAAAAACTTTTCCATAAACTGAAATGTAGTCGTTAGATCTCGCGCTAGATTAGGCCTAGATAAATAGAGCCTTAGATAAGCATTCATGAAAAAACTAAGACATTGCTAGATTTTGCATTTTTTATTAAATCGACAATTTAATTTAAGATTAAGATTTCGAGTTTTTGAGTCAAGAGGGGGTTCCACCGTCCACGATTAGAATCGAGTAAAGATAATTGACAGACTCTATGATTTCCTGCACTTATCTTGTGAATAAAGACACGAGGATAAGAAGATGTCAGCGAAAAAGTTGACTACACTTTTTTTTAATAAGCAACTTGACTACCGGTCCAGCCCTCGAAGTTGCTTAACGCATCTGGTCCTTCAGCCCTCACAGAATGACTGGGTGCCCCCTAAAAACTCTTTTTCTGGCTCCTTTCATGCTGTTCAATGTAATTGACAAGTTTGCAATTATGCATTGTACAAAAATAGGGATTTCAACCAAAGAGCAAATCTCAGCCCTTAGTTGCTTATTGACCAGTTGCTTATTAAGAAAAGTGTATTCTCCAAACAAACCTGCAGCTAGACCTACAAATGAATATCTTATGACAACAAATTTGTGCAAACATTTTTTTTTAGCCACAGGTTCCAGATATTTGCGACAGGTTTAAATGGGATTTTTGCAGTAATGACAAATGATTTAATACATGCTGAATTTCAAAGTTTACAGTATTTCTGCATTAAACATTGATTCAAGGTATATAATATATGCTTTCAGTTTCTTCTGTTTTCTTTTCTTCAGCAACCGGACTACCTCAATTGCATCAAAACGTCCCTAAATGGTTACCAGAATCAGGGGGCAACCCTTTTCTTGAAAATCTCGTACATCTTTGCTGAAAATCCGTTGATCTATGATGAAAATCCTTCATGGAGATTGCTTGGAAATCCTTTTGTTTTAACAGAAATCTCGTACGCCTTTTTGAAGAGTAAAATCCCCTCGACAAGAACCATTCCAGCTATACCCAACTCTTCGATTTTTCCGGGAAAGAACACCCTAGGACCCCCAAACGCGTGCGCCTTCAGCGCAATAGATTTTATTTTTGTCGGTCCCACTTGAAGACACGCCCCAATGGTTCTCTGGATTTACGCCCCGGAACTCAAGCTAAAAACAACTCTTGACTAACATCTAACGACTTAAACAAAAATTTAATTTTTTCTCGTCCATTTTGTGACCCTCCTTCTGTAAATTTTCTACCAGGGCTTCCCCAGGCCTCGTGAGACAGCAAAAGATTACCTTGCCATTTTGTGTACGATGTTTGGAAAATATGTTTGCCATATTTTTGCATTCAAAACTTTTATATGAATATTTGAATGCTCAAGAGTATGATCACGTGATCTAAAATGGGTATATTTTTCGCACATTTTGGTAATTAAATTTCAGTAAAAAGCTATAATGCATTGGGGGATGATTGCACTTTTTGAAAAAAGCCATAGAATAGTTGAGAACTGTACTTCTTACTGCCATGCCTCAAGAGAAACAGTGCCCTTTGGAAAACGATGACATACTGTACATGGCAATGGCAGACAAAAATGTTGGCAAATCTATAGACGAAGAATCGAAGAATTCTGTTTCAAAATGCAACAAAAAAGAGAAGAAGTAGCTGAGCCCTGTCACTTGTTATAGTGGTATCAGGCTTATGACCTTTAATGTCCAAGGAAAACTTGAGGTAAGCAAAATAATATGTATTTCACTGCGTATCAAAATGGGCCTAAATTAGTCAATTTCAGCCTCTGATTTTTATAGTGCGCATGCGGTCTTGAGAGGGTATTCTTGCGCTTTCTACAATCCTGCTATAGCCAATTGTAAAAAAGCTGTCTGACTTCTCGAACAATATCTACGTTATTAGTCTTCGTGTGCGACCAGTAAGTTAACGACAGCGGTAATATCGCCATTATGCATGACATTTACTGCCGCCAAACGGCACACTTGGGTAATTCGGGCAAGTAAATTCCAGAAAGTTCGCGTTTTTTCGCGCCGCGCAAGTTTCCTCCTTTCTTCCCTTAGCCGTAGGCATGCTTGCTTCTTTTATTTTTACATAAGTGATTGTGCCAAAGTTTCAATGCCATGCGCCATCCATGATTGAAATAAGCACATCGTGAAGTATCCAGTGTATATGAAAGGACAACGGATAAAATTCTTTAATGATTACTGACGTGTTTTAACGACAGTTAGGATTCACTACATTCTTGCATGTTATCCATTGAAATTAATTAAATTCATTGACTTGTACTTTACCTCTAGCAGAGTTCCCCGGCCAAAATGGCCAAAAATTTAAGAAACGTTCCACCTCAGACAGTGAGAAATTTTCGTCTATTTTCCATTACTACGATCGATAAATGGGTTTGGAACATAATTTAGATCGAATAACTATGTTGCCAATAGGGATATTCATGAAACTATAAATAAACTTTCAGTGTACTCAAAATTTTAAGACATGAATTGGCCTGCGTGTTGCCTGCGTGCACCCTGCGTTAATAGCTGGTACATCGTGGCCTGTTTACTGACATCTTGAAGAGAGCAGAGAAGTTGCGTGTATCCGAAGGCAAAACTCGAGAGCGAGAGGATATTTCTTCTGGTAACTTAGATCAATCTCAGAATGAGTATAACAGAAAAGAAAAAGAATTATATAGATAATTATTAATTACGTAATAGTCAATTTAAAGGCATGGGGGTAAACATCCAACATAAGTGCGAATTTCATACTGTTTTTAACCATAGTCAATAGAATTCTATTGACTATGTTTTAACAAAGCGTTCATACATATGGTTTCCTGTATTGTTGTGCGCTACTTTTATTGTCTTATTTTCCAATCTATGATGCAAAAATTAAACTTTAGTCGCTAAAGATAAGACAATGTGAAACATAGGTTAATTTTTGCAAAAACTTAATACTTAAAGAAAGACTTGCATAGCTTCAAAGTTGTGTAAGAGATCTGCCAACATCGAGTAATTATTTTCACAACGCACTGCAAATTGCTTCACTAGAAATCCGACATTGCTACGACGATGTAACATATACCAGTATACAATGTCACAGTCAATTTTCAGATAAAAGACGAGACAATAACAAGGTTTGCAAAAGATATAATCATATAAACATACTGAAACAATACTTCAACACGAAGACATGCATAGGCCCTACTACTAACCTTAATAATCTTCTTATCACATACCTTAATCTGAGCTCAAGAACAACTAACTTAGCAAACTAAAAGGGGCGTATTTATGTAAAACTGTGTCCAAAATTAATGTAACAAAGTATGCAATCTATCAAAACTAAAATAACTTGTTAATGTGTGTAAACCTTTTACTACTGCGCTCCTAGGGTTAATCTGTCCCCCAAGTACCCCAAAATAGTGTGGGAAATTTCCTAAACACTATAAAAGAGATGAAATTACTAAGATAAAGACAACAAGGAAAGTCTAAGTTTAACGAAGAAAATACTTTCCCACGGGAGAATAACGAATCTAACGAATAAGCATTAACTAATGTAACTATACGCGAATAATCTAGAAACTTGTGTCCACACCCAACCCAACGGGCCTAATCTAAGGGCAATTATATGTAATAAGGTTTTACCATATAAAGTGCCTTTTTGAGAGGCAGCAAAGCCGAGGTAAACAAGAAAATTCTGTTTAACATGTTTTAAATTTGTTCTCTAGGAAAGTATTTCTCTGCTAGCAATGCATAGTTTGGTTGTCAAACGTTTTCCTTGCAGCGAGCTATAATGTTTCTGGACAAAATGCCGCACATCAAATTTTCTTTGTCAAAATTGTGCCATTACGAATCATAAATTTGCTCACAACACGTAAAATTTTTGCATAGCCAACACTTTGCGGCTTGCAGGGTTGTCAAACGGTAAATAACACATCATATTTCAAATGATCACAGAAAGTTTTCAGTCATAAAACTTGCCTTCAAGGCGAGTCATTACATACGTCACAAGCATTTCAGTGTTTGGCGAAAAAGGTAGAAAAGACCTTACATAAGCCTGCATAAACCCAAATATACATAAACAGTCTATCAAAGTCTAGTCGCTTGAGAGCCAAGGCCGATATTTACAGCAGGGCTTGCTATTGCGATTACGGACTTCTTCGCCATGAGTTTTTTTATAGTCATCGCTGTTTTTTTGTGGCATCCGAAGGCTAAAAACACAAATGTACCTTGAAAGCTGACGATGAAATTGAAAATAAACATCAACACTGTACTAGATATAAAGCCATCAACAAATCCCAAAAGCCATCCCAGGCCGAACAATACAGATAGCTTGAGAGTAAGAGCACTTAGAATGATGTTCTTGCGAGATGACTGGCTTTGACCAGACTTTTTGAGGATTCTTCTTGTCGATTTTCTTGTTTTTCTGATTTTAAACAAAGTTATGATTAATAGAACGACATTTATGACCAATATAACTGCAACAGGCACAGTAAAAGAAAACAAATTTGCCCAGAATTTTGAAACGAAGCACTTTTGTTGTGTCCATAACCCGAGAAATCTTGATCAGGTGTACTGAGACATACACAAACCAAAACAATAATACTTGCAATCGATAAAACTGCAGCGAGGTATTTCTTGAAACGTGCATTACTTGCAACAGCATTGACTGGTATGATTTTGGTGAATGTTGTAAAGAAATCGTAGGACATAACAGCCATCCAAAAGAAAGCAAATAACAATGTCCAGTGTAAGACTATGCCAGAAACCTTGCAGAAAACTGCGTTGTACGTGAAGAACACAATCAGCAACTGCATTGCATGAGATGCAAAAAGACTGACAGAAAGGCATATAATGCATTTATCTGGTGTTGAAAATCTGCTCTTTATTACGAAAAACGTCAGTATTAGCACAAAGATGCATAAAAGACTACAGGAATTTCCGATTGTAGTGATGTACCACAGACTCAGATTCGTGTAACTGTGTTGCTTTTCTTGCCTTGAAAATTTCGTTTTGTTTGAAGATTTTGAATCTGTTTCATTTGTGTTATTGAAATTCGAATCTCCACCTTCTTGTTGAAAGTAACACTCGTTCTTGCTTCTGTCAAAGATGCCATTTTTGCTCTTGCAAACTCTTTCAGGGGACATGATTACTTTTGAGATGACTTTGATTGCCAGAAAAAAATACTTTGACGCGTAGTTCTTTACGTGTTCACTAGTAGAGGTCTGCGGATATGGATAAGAAGTAGCTGAAAAATTCGTCAACAATTCTGTTGCCGGAGTTGTACTTAGAACAGTCGGGTTAACCGTTGTTGCCAGTTTGTCGCATATTTTTCCTAATGCTGCTATTGAAGATTTGTTAGGTTCATGCGTACAGTCAATGTCGTGATCTAGACTTGATGACCATAAGCATTCATCTGGGGACAATCTGAGGTTGTCTTCGACTTCTTTGCAAACATTATGTTCATCCAATCGTGAAGAGTGGTGAGACATGTTTCCGTTATTATTAACAACAATATGCGTTACAATTAAAAGCAAGGGGAATCTTTGTAGTAAAAGCTTGTATAACGTTTCATTTGCTACTTGTTTTAACTCCTTTTCCAAATCCAGTAGTTCTGTATACACATCTGCAAAAGCCTCGTTGTTTAAAGATGGTTTAAGAGTCCAGTATACAATGCAAATGAGTGTTGCGAGACTGTAAAACCCATAGAATCTCTTTTTGCTTAGCAGCATGATTATTATGTTGAATTTGAGCTCAGTATTTAAAGTCTCAAAAAGATGTGTACCAAAGATTTGACTTCCACTCGCTTTGATAATATTTCAGGACAGCCAGAATTTTTATACGCAGCTGTTTTTTATGTTTAAAGCAGCCTTCTTATATACATATCAGTTTTATTTGTGTTTAAATAACTCTTGTACGTTTGCTCGTCGATATTTTCTAAGGTCCAATTGCTTACATTTTCATCACTGGCAGGCTCGTTGAAATCTTTTCGGATCAAATTCTCTTCATCTTAGAGAAATTAACTTTTGATTTCTTGTCTGTATTTCTTTGATATGATTGCAACAAAATTCAATGGTGTAATTTGTTCTTCCTTGCAAAACATCTAACCAAGATACAGCTGATTTAGCTACTTCGACAATCTTCTTTGCGTGATGTAGAGTTAACCGTGCTTACTAGGAAATGATTTGGCCTGTTGCGCTTTCTAGCAATGTAAACTTGTCAAATTGAGAAATCTTTCACCTGAAATGACTCTATTGTGTGTTACCTTCTCTTGAGAAGCAATGCTTTTACTCTAGAGAATTTAATGACCTTTTAATGACCGACAGATAGCTTAAGGCAATGGAAATGATGTTGTCGGCTTTGCTTTTAGGAATGGAATGCTTAGATATTCCAAACAACCGGTTTGAACAAAACATATAGCATGATTGATTGTATGCAAATAATCTTACAAGGATCCTCTAACATCTCTAAATAATGTTTATTGCAGTGCTTCTTGTGGCTGATTTGCATTTCCTTTCATGCAAGAAAACTCTTTTGTAATCTTCATAAACTTTCTTGAAAGGCATTAAGGAAAAGTTGACGCTACCTGACGGAATTACGCACTTCTTAGAGTCAATCTTATTCAATTTTCATTGCATTTTTCATCATCAGACCAGTCTTCGCACGTCAAGCTCTGCTGGGATCGTGCTTGTTGTGTCAGTGCGTGGACTTCTGGAAATTACTATGCAAGGGTGGTGGCCTAACGTACCGAAGCGCGTGCAATTAGGCTCATATTACATGAGCACAAATTCGGATCCGGCCTTAGGTGGGCTAATATGAATAATTTCATCCCTGCTCCATTCTCAAATGCCAGTCGCGTTTCGCTCTTGTTGGAACTCATTAGTGACATGTGTGAGAAAGGAAATGTCCTGGAAATTGTTTGTTCGTGAATCTAAAACTTCTACAAGAACATACTGCTCAAAAAATTTTTGTTTGAACAACCTTTTAAATATATGCAATCAAATTCAGCTTTGAATTCGAATTTTTTGTTTGAGTTCATACAGATAGAAAAATGATGTTTCTGTTCTGTTCTGTTCAGCAATAGACAAAGACCTGAGCAAGAAAACTTCTATACCTAGCCTCTTTCTTATCTGACACTTGCTGCTCGCTGGATACAGCGGGAAGGTGTTGAGATTTTCCTGAGTGCACTGCGCGCGTATCTTCTGCGCATTTTCATTTATTTATATTATTACTTTCTTCTCGTATATTCGAGTTTGTAGAACCGGAATTTGTATGTATTCAGAGCTTTTGTATATTAATCTTTGTGTTAGCAGGAATGCATGGTCGACAGTCATGTATGTTTACAGGGCATTTTTTAAGGGGGTTTTTGGGGGCAATTGCCCCAGTAGGCCCCTCTTCGTGCCCCAATAGTTGAGAAAAAAACAGCCTTTTTGCCCCACAACAAGGGCCCCTGTTTGGACTGAAATAATCTTAAACACCAAAGAATAATTCTTTGTGGACAATGTGTTAAATGAGCGTTGAATATGTACTGACCAGTACTGACGATTTTGCTTGCTTGTTGCTTGGTCGCTTAACTAATTCTATATGTGAAGAATACGAAGTATAAGACAATTTATTTCGAGTGCCACAGATGAAAGTTATACAATCAAAATTTTCGGGAATATGGGAATATGCCGTATTTTCTCCATTTTCTGACAATGTATGACGTTTCTCCAGCCGCTATGCCCCAAAGAAACAAATCATGAGATCTATTCATTGAATGCAATGCAGTATCAATTAGGCTCTTTAGCAAGCAATAACGTTAGTCGCTCTTTTGGATTCGTAAAGAATTCAGACGTTCAAAGATGTTTGGCTCTTTATTACAACTTTGAACTTTTGCACCACTCAAAGACCATAAGAATTCTGTACAAACTCCACGATTAAGTGTCAAGAAAACAGCATTATAAGAATTCGGAAAGGGCCATTAGAGCGATTCTAGCTTCAGTGTTCTTCAAAATTTTTCGGGGAGCATGGCATGCCCCGGACCCCCCAATATGGTGCACATTTGCCGCACGCTTTACTGCAGTGGCCCCTTTTTACTCGTGCCCATCAAAATTTAAGTACCCTCCTACGCCCATTTGAGGGATCAGAAAGATGTTTTTACTTTGAATTTGTTTATTCGGCAAATCGAGACGGTCACCCCCCCTTGAAAACTTCTGTCGGACGGCCCCTAGAGCTTCACAAGATACAGTACTTTGTTAAAAAAGATTTTCAATACAAACGTGATACCTGTACTATAATAACAACAATGTTATTTCATTACAGACCTATTTGTATTGTTGTTCAGAATCTATGCATTCTTTTGAATACCGGAATTTTTGGGCCCGTTTTCACAAGTTTGCCCCACCAGTTAACAATTCTTAAAAAATGCCCTGAAGAGAAGAAACCGACGGCCAGCAACAGTGTGGAAGAAAGACATTCGATCATGGACTGGCCAAGCTTGAGAAGGCATCTCAATCAGCCCCGGATAGGAAGAAATGGTAGTAAGACAGGCAGTAAAACTAGCAGCAAAAACTAGCAGCAGTAACAGGCAGAAAACTATGCTGCAGGCAGGTTTAACCCTACACAGGCTGGGGGGGGGGGGCAATGGGCTTGCGGGTAGAAACTTACACACGTAATTTCTAAACCACTGAGAGTTACTCAATGAAACACCTTAAGTTTTCCTAAAATCTGTTCAGGATAATATTAGTGCAAAATTTTTTTGTTGCAGAGCACTCATTTTGCTGACGTCATCATTTGTCCTTATATGGTAAAAAGTTGAATTACCAGTTTCTATGATTAGATTGCTCCTATATGCCACAAAATGTCTATGATATAGGTGCATTCCATATTTACATTGCTTCATTCAATACAAACTGTAGAAGGCCGTGTGACCTAAAAATGACGTCGTGGTTTTTTTTTTCATTTTCGAGCATGATTACAAAAATTGCTCACGTCAGCAGAATGGGGTCACGTGATAGCCCCATTCGAATGTCAAATGATGCAGAACATGCTGTTGTATAATCCTGCTCTCCAATGCATTTAGAAATAGCATAATGCACGCTTTTTATAAGAAACCTGACTCGGGGCCTAGTTCTAAAAGTTTCTTAATTTTCGGCCCAGTTTTAGTTCTAAAAGTTTCTTAACAGTTTCTAAATTTAATGTAAATAAATCACAGTAAAAACGATAAAAAACGTGAATATAGCAAGCAAATTGTTAATATTATTGTATTACAAAGAATTAGCCATGCTGATGCGAGAAATCACACGGAAATGCTTGAGAATTGATTACTACGTCCACAAATGTGAAATCAGTATGTTGGAAAACTGACACAAAAATTTCTTAAGTTTCTTAACTCCTTCCTCCTAGTTCTAAAAGTTTCTTAACTTTTGGGGTGTCTAGTTCTAGGTTTCTTATAAAGCGGTTTCTTATAAAAAAGCGTGTAATACACTTTTCTTGGAGTTAAAAATGGATAAAGTTACAGTTGAATGTCAGTTGAATTATAAAGGTTTCTCTTGGTTTTCTGTTGTTTTTCTTTAGTTCAAAACGGTTTTAGAGGTTTCTTATAAAAAAATAAGTGTACACATAAGAACTCTATACATCAAAACTACGTATTACTGTAAAAGCATCATATTTTAAGAACATTAAGTCATAAGATCGAAGATAAAGCATGCAGTCATATGAAAACAGAAAGAGGAAGTAGAATTTCCAATGAAGCGAATGTGCAACGAATCCTGAAAGGCCCTGAAACAATTCCAGGAAACAGGAAAAATGGAGCAGTTCTCCATGCGTTCTGCAAAAGAACTGTAATTAACAACTGGAAACCTCGAGGCTTATATGAAAACTCGATTTTAATTTGCAGTTGCTTAGTCCAGAAGAGTTTATGAGAACGTGAACCATAAATTTTAATCAAAATTAAAGGGAACCATACTGCAGAATAACAGCAAAGATAACATGGACGAAGAAACAGGAACCAATAGTTCTAATACCTTTATTAAAAAAAGCACGCCGTCTGCTAAGTTTGTTACAAGAAAAGTCCTGTTTTTATCGGTTGTAATAATTTTGTTTCTAATTGTGTCCCTCTTCGTACTACAATTCGTTTTATATTTGGAAGTCAAAAGGGATTTGCGCCTGACAAATCTGACAAAAAGAAATGAAGTTGGATCAATTTCGGAGCATTCAGTATCAACTGCAAGGGCAGCTGCTCAATACAGAGAAAAGAGAGGCGACGTATGTATTATTTATCAACTTCAATTTTTAATGTTGTTTTAAGGCTTCTCAGGACGTTATGATAGTTGTAGCTGCCATGCCTTTGGTAACATTCGTCTGCTGACATGAAAACTTCGTATATAATCATAATTCTATATTTTTCAAGGAACAGAAAACGTTGCTTGAAAGCATCGAAGTTTCAGGGTATGGATTCAGAACTGTAAACGCTCGAGAAGGTAAGAAAATCAAATGGTTTGCTTATCTTTCTCGGATTCTACTTTTATTTTTAAATCAGCGAATCAACGAAAGGAATGCTAATTGATTTATCAAACACATCAATCAATCAGCCAATCAGTAAATTACATTCGATCAGCAAATCAGTCAATCAATTTTTCAATCAAAAAGTCAACCAATCGATCATTCCATTAGTCAAGAGTCAACGGGTCAATCGGGCAATCAATCAATCGATCAGTCAATCAGCCAGTCAAATAGTCAACCATTCAATCAGTCAATCAATCAATCAGTCAATTTGGCAAATCAGTCAGTCAGTCAATTAATAAATCAGGCAATCAATCTGTCAATCAACCAGTCAATCAGTTAATCAGGCATTCAGTCAATCAATCAATCATTCAAACATTCAATCATTAAACCAGTCAAGCAGTCAATACAGTCAATCAGTTAATCAATCAATCAGTAGATCAGTTAATCAGTCAATCAGTAGATCAGTTATAATCAGTCGATCAGTTAATCACTCAATCAAGCATTCAACCATTCAGTCAGTCAATCAATCAATCAGTCAACTTGGCAAATCAGTCAGTCAGTCAATTAATAAATCAGGCAATCAATCTGTCAATCAGCCAGTCAATCAGTTAATCAGGCATTCAGTAAATCAATCAATCATTCAAACACTCAATCATTTAACCAGTCAAGCAGTCAATACAATCAATCAGTTAATCAATCAATCAGTAGATCAGTTAATCAGTCAATCAGTTAATCACTCAATCAGGCATTCAATCAATCAATCAATCAAACAATCATTCAGTCAGTCAACCAGTCAATCATTCAAACATTCAATCATTAACCAGCCAAGCAGTCCAAACAGTCAACCATTATTCAATCAATCAGTAGATCAGTTAATCAGTCAATCAGTAGATCAGTTATAATCAGTCAATCAGTTAATCACTCAATCAGACATTCAATCAATCAATCAATCAAACAATCATTCAGTCAACCAGTCAATCATTCAAACATTCAATCATTAACCAGTCAAGCAGTCCAAACAGTCAATCAGTTAATCAATCAATCAGTAGATCAGTTGTAATCAGTCAATCAGTAAATCAGTTATAATCAGTCAATCAGTGAATCAGTCTATCAGTTAATCAATCAATCAGTCAACCAGTCAATTAGTCAATCAGTCAATCAGTCAATCAGTCAATCAATCAATCAAACAATCATTAACCAGTCAAGCAGTCAAAACAGTCAATCAGTTAATCAATAAATCAGTAGATCAGTTGTAATCAACAGTTAATCAGTTAATCAATCAAACAGTGGATCAGTTAATCAGTCAATCAGTAGATCAGTTATAATCAGTCAATCAGTTAATCAATCAATCAGTAGATCAGTTGTAATCAGTCAATCAGTAAATCAGTTATAATCAGTCAATCAGTGAATCAGTCTATCAGTTAATCAATCAATCAGTCAACCAGTCAATTAGTCAATCAGTCAATCAGTCAATCAGTCAATCAATCAATCAAACAATCATTAACCAGTCAAGCAGTCAAAACAGTCAATCAGTTAATCAATAAATCAGTAGATCAGTTGTAATCAACAGTTAATCAGTTAATCAATCAAACAGTGGATCAGTTAATCAGTCAATCAGTAGATCAGTTATAATCAGTCAATCAGTTAATCAATCAATCAGTAGATCAGTTGTAATCAGTCAATCAGTAAATCAGTTATAATCAGTCAATCAGTGAATCAGTCTATCAGTTAATCAATCAATCAGTCAACCAGTCAATTAGTCAATCAGTCAATCAGTCAATCAGTCAATCAATCAATCAAACAATCATTAACCAGTCAAGCAGTCAAAACAGTCAATCAGTTAATCAATAAATCAGTAGATCAGTTGTAATCAACAGTTAATCAGTTAATCAATCAAACAGTGGATCAGTTAATCAGTTAATCAGTCTATCAGTTAATCAATCAATCAGTTAACCAGTTCAATCAGTCAATCAGTAGATCAGTCAATCAATCAATTAGCTAACCAGTCAATTATTCAATCAGTCAACCAGTTAATCACTAAATTATTCATTGAAGTAGCCAATCAACCAATGAGTTAATCAAGCTAAAAAAATAAACTTGCATTTTAAGGAAAGGCTATTGGAAACTGGAGACTCTCCTCAAAAACTGGCAATTGCTCTTTGGTATCTTTAAAGTATATTGCTGTTGGCAAAGCTGGACTTTATAAAGTTTATTCCCAGGTGAGTGTGATTTTGATCTCATTTTGCACAAGAATTCTCAGTGATATCAACGAATAGTCTCCAGAGAGAAGTTGCTTAACGGTAAGTTGGGTGTCGAGAGTACGGGTGGCTATATACCGCCTATATTTTGGATGAGACCAATTTAGGTAAAAATTCTGGACATTTGACCCCTTCTTTGTCCTTGTAATTTTGAACAATTATCCTTGAATAGTTTCAAATACCCCTTTATACCTCTATGCACCCCTTTAAACAACTGGGATGCTGTTAAAACGAGTTTCAAGGCTTGCAGTGCTCCAAAGTCCATAACGTCGGCTGCATTTCTTCCTCAAGGTATGGCTGGACAGAAGCAATACAGATGAAACAATTGGTTTCAAGATCATGAAAAATCGTCATGAAATTCTGATGAAAACGTCATTTGATAGTTGCAAGACACACTGCTCAAAATTTACGTCTCGTCTGGTGCAGCTGAAAAAAGGAGATTATATCTCAATACAAGCAACGGAAGGAACCAAGCTATACATGTCGCCAAAGACAACATTCTTTGGTATTAAACAAATGGCATAGACTTTAGACAAATGCCAAAACTGAAGGCTGCTTGAGAAATGGTTGGGCAAAACACAAAGCCAATGAAAGTAATGTGGACAGGAAAGGTACAAAGCTGGTTCTTTGACTTCCAGCAGGCCTCCTGCCATTTCAAATATGGCGTCTATACTGTATCGCCTCTATGAGTGCTATTTAGACCAATTAACTAGCTTTACTAAGCAAACGTTAAGTTCTTTCCGTGCGTGCAGAGGATACAGAATGAACAGTTGAACACCAAGCGATAACTGGAAATCATTTAATAAGTCTAAGTGCTATTCTTAACTTTCTCTATAAATTGCTGAGGTTGTAAAATAGCCAATAATTTGCGCAAACTTGTGTCTTTGTATACATACTACGTAAAGATTTATAAATTTCAATTGTTTTTGTATAATTTTTTAATATCTTGATGCACATTTGCAATTATCATATAAATGTAAATATATACGCAATAGCAATGTGTAGGTTTCCTCATCAGTGAAGAAATGTTTTCTCTCCAAACAGTTTTCCAAATACTTTTATTGTAAAATGAAGACGTGTCTTCACAGAGAGTAACGTTATCGCTACTTTCTTTTCTTTATGAAATTTTTTGACTTTAAACTCCCAAGATGCGGGTTGAAAATACATTTATGTCGATAGAAAATGGTCACTGGTTTGGGTGCCTTTACTACAAAAAATCTTTAACTTTATTAGGTCCTTTTGAACTTAGTAGCTTAGTTTTGTTGGTCTTAGATCTATGGTGGATTTCTCTTCATTGCTGTCTCCTCCCTGCACTACTCTCTTTCGATTGCTCTCAGGTTATTTGCGGCAACGCTTAAAACAACGTCTGCATATAATCATTGGCGTATTTTGCGTTCTAGCTTCCTCACTCCACAATGTACGCCTACCTTCTTCGGACACTCTGTAAAGAGTGACATCACACGTGGGAAGAGTGAGATTTTAGATATTTTTCAACAGTTGCAATTGTCACCTGACTCCTTGGGGGGGGGCATCTTACTGAGGCCCCGTTTACACTGTAGCAGATCACTTTTTGATCCGCTACAAAAAGTGTATCGGATAAGGCTTCTGTTTACACACGAAAAGTGATCCGATACAATTTTTGTTCACCTATCCGTACACATTTTGTATCTGCTAGGAAAGAGGAGCAATCTTGTACCTGTTCGGATCAAAAAGTGATCCGCCACAGTGTAAACGCTTCTATCCGATACACTTTTTGATGCTGATTCGCAAAGAGGCCATTTTCCATTCACATCGAGGTTAAATTTTCCCGCACAAATTTAATCTGGTTGCTTGTTGAGTCGTGGAATTACAAATATCATTCTTGAGAAATGATTTTGACAATGAAAAATAAAATGTGCGTTTTATCATTCTCCTTCTTGGATTTATTTGGATTTTACTGTCTCCAAGTCAATGCCAGCAGCAGCTTTACTTGTCTTGGATTCAGGAACTACTCGAAGCAAGAGAGATATCTCCGCTTTCGTAGCGGATCAAAAATTAGGCTTGAACTCTATCACCCCGTGTAATGACTGTGCAGTGCGGGGGGATGTTTATCAATGATTCACCGTACTGAATAACCCCCACCATACTGCAAGATGCTTCCCCACATTCATCATGGCATATCACCGCAAGCTTCATGGTATCCCCCATCGTACTGAATATCCGACGGCAATCAAGATGTGACCCCACCGTACTGAAAATCCTCTAACTCCGAGATGCCTCCCCATGGCAATCATGATATCCTACCACTGGAACCATGGTATACCCCTACAGTACTGAATATCCGCCACGGCAATCATGATGCCTCCCCAAGGCAATCTTGATATCCCCCACAGGCATCATGGCACCCCCACTATACTGAATACCCGCCACGGGAATCATGATGTGACTCCACCGACTCCATCGTACTGATTATCTGCCACCATACAGCAAAGACATTACATGGGGTGTTAATTCTACTCTTGAAGAAACGCTTGGCGATAGAAATTTGTAAAGCTAAAAATAACAACCTCGATAGTGGTAGCTCTATGTCCAATAATGACAAGCCCAAGAGCCTTCACAAACAATTGGGGTGTGAAAACCGGCTGGGGCTATTGGAGACAAATATTCAATGACTGGCTCAAGGTGACACGAAAAAAATCTTATGGTTAAAAGTTTTGTAGTGCGGGGTTCCTGAGTCACAATTTTCCAAAAACAGAGCCCAAAAATAATTTGTAGCGAAATTTTTCCGAACCCAACGGCAAAAATAAGAAAATCGAAAATTCCCGATCTACAGTTGACATCCGCTATCTCGACTGCCCGCTATCTCGAACATTCGCTATCTCGAACGATTTTCCATTTCCCCTCGCTTTGGTATAAGTGTTTGTATAGAAAAATCATCCGCTATCTCGAACCCCGTTATCTCGAACATTCGCTGTCTCGAACCATTTTCGATTTCCCATGGAGGAAAACCTGCTCTTTATCTCGAACTTTGCCAAGTTTTCTGCTGAACTGGATAAAGAGACAGCCTGAAAATATGTATAAGTTCGCCTAGCGGAGCGGGAATGGCAGCAGCTAAGTGATATGCTGCCCATGTATACAATAGATGAAGCTGTTCTCTTTCGAGATGTGCTGCATCGCCATTATCTAAATTTCACCAATAGTAGTTTCAAAAATACCAGACTTGTTTGATGAAATTTGGGATCAGTAACCCTGCATGTTAATAGGGGTTCCTTTTCTGACTTAAAAACTATAATTTTTTATATTTATATGGGGCATCCGTTATTTCGAACATTCGCTATCTCGAACAAATTCCAGTTTCCCTTGAGAGTTCGAGATAGCGGATGTCAACTGTAAGTTAAAAGCCGATCTCCTCTGTCAAAATTTGTTAGGTTCCTGTTCTGATTCGTGATGCTTTTTTTTTTTTTAAGACGCTTTATCATAAGATACATGGTCTACAATGCTAACAAAAAATACAAAATATTAAAATTACAAAATAAAGTAAAGTAAAACTAACAGTTAAATTTGTCAATCATCTATAGAAGGTAAAAAATTATCATTATTCTAATTCCAGACAAGCTTACTTCTCTAAAGCAGTACGTTTGTCGTAAATGTCATGAGTGAAGGCACTGAAATTCTCTAGGAAGACTTTATTCTCATTCGTCATTAAATATATAAATTTTTGGTTTGCAGAGGGGATAGTTGTAAAGTTAAAAGCCGATCTCCTCTGTCAAAATTTGTTAGGTTCCTGTTCTGATTCGTGATGCTATTCCAGTTTCATTGCCTATTCTTCTTCCTTGTTTCTTTACCGTTCTTGCTCTTGTTTGCGTTCCTGCTTCCGAGTTCCTGGAGTCCCCCATTCTAGCTTATGGAAGGGAAGTTTCTGAGATTCTGTTGAAGGAAAATATTGACTTTCAAGCCATTATATGTGTGGGTATGCTTTTGTCTCCTGAACAAAGGCTATTATAAATTGTCCAATGGGAAAGGCAGACAACGGTTATTCCATAGAAATAGGTAATTCGATTCCCAGATTTTATTTCAACGCATTGTTTTGTTTTTATCTTTAATCTTTTCTTTGCTGCCGTTTCCTGATGACGATCTGTTCCAAGTGTGTCTGCTGCTCTGGTGTTGTCTGGCTTGTTGTTGGAATCAACAAAGATGTCAGGATCGGATAGAGAAAGGCATGGTTCTGGTGTTTCCACTGCTTCTGATCAACCATTCATTGACGGTGGACAGTTTGAGGCTGTCAAAACTGTACAAGCGAAGCTGGGCAGGATGAAAATTTGTGTTGTGCTTTTGTTTGTGCTTCTGATAGCTCTGTCTGTTGTGAACGTATTTTTATTCCTGAAACAACGTGAAATCTCGAGGGACCAACAGAAAACACAGAAAATCTCTACAAACACGTCAGACCAGCCGGCAAGTCAACCTGAAGTTCAAGCGCGAGTTGGAGCTCCTTATATTGCAGAACAGGTAAGGAACTATAACACA